>JANHFT010001223.1:54872-66819 GCA_032467955.1 Pseudoxenodon macrops
ACACCCACAGAACCGATAGTAAAAAAAAAAATGGATTTCATCACTTCCTTCTAGCACTGATGATGTAACCTAGTTGGCTAATGAAACGTCTGCAAGAAAACAGCCAAGCTCCGAGAGCATCAAGGACCCCCACACTCGTCCTTCTCCTCTTCCTTCCTTCCTTCCTTCCTTCTTCTCCTCTTTGTCTCAGCAATGCCCCTCCCTTCTAACACTGATGATGTTAGCTGGTTGGGTCATGAAACATCTGCAAGAAAGCCACCAAGCTCAGAGAACACCAAGGACTCCACAGTTCTCCTCCTCCTCCTCCTCCCTCTGCAAACCTCACTCCCTTTTAGCACTGATGATGTTACCTAGTTGGGTCACGAAACGTCTGCAAGAAAACAGCCAAGCTCGGAAAGCACCAAGTTCAGCACCCTGAAAAATATACGTTCTCTTCTATCAGTAGATACATATTTATGCACAAATACACACTCTTATAATACCTTTTTTGTTGTTGCTCATATTGACTTTTTCTCCTCCTTTTTAGGGCATTCAAGGATTTCCCGGTGCGCCAGCCATGGGGGTAAGTCTCACTTTTATCATGGTCTCGGCCTAAATGCCTCTCGGGGGGGTCTGAGCTAATTTTAAACGAATGCAAAGCCTTTGTCCGGGAATAGAGGTTGTCCTTGACTTACAACATTCGTTTAGTGACCATTCAGTTACAATGGCACTGCAATAAGGGAACAGTCCTTAAACAAGTCATTATAAGTTGAGGACTACCTATAGAAATTTAAAGTAAAAGTAAAGGTCCCCCTTGCACTTATGTGCTAGTCGTTCCCGACTCTAGGGGGCGGTGCTTATCTCCGTTTCAAAGCCGAAGAGCCAGCACTGTCCGAAGACATCTCCGTGGTAATGTGGCCGGCATGACTCAACGCCAAAGGCGCATGGAACGCTGTTACCTTCCCACCAAAGGTGGTTCCTATTTTTCTACTTGCATTTTTTTACATGCTTTCGAACTGCTATGTTGGCAGAAGCTGGGACAAGTAACAGGAGCTCATTCAGTTACATGGCACTAGGGATTCAAACCACCAAACTGTCCACCTTTCTGATCGACAAGCTCAGCGTCTTAGCCTCTGAGCCACCACATCCCCCTAGAAAGAAAGGTGATAGCTGATCCCAAAATTGAAGTTCAATATTAATTTAAATGTATTTTCAATAAAAAAAAATTTTTAAGAAGTTCAATATTCCTATTTTCTGAGTTGTGTTCAGGTTTTCACAGCAGCTTACCAGCAAAAATAGTACTATACTCATAGAATTTACAAACTCATAATTACCACATTATATAGCATTTCTCTTATTACAGTGTAAAGTCAATAACATTCCTTGATTATAAGGCAATGAACTGTACACTTATGGCTCTGTAAAGCCTTGCTTTTAAAAATATATTATGCGTCCCCTGTTTTGTTTTGTTTTGTTTTGTTTTGTTTTTAAAGACCAAACAGAGGCTCAAAACTATGCCCTCTTCCATCTTACCAAATGCTATTATTTTAGGGATCAAGTTGTGTTGATCCAATCAAAATAACTATCACACATTTAATAATCAGTTGTTCAGCATGCAACATGCTACTGTATAAATGAGGGACATAGTCATTCCATGTCAAATATTCACATTACTAGTATCTTATCTTTACCTGCATGATTACTATCAAGGTGCATAAATGCAGCAAATGTTTCACTGTTGTTGCTTTGTATGCATGTTAGGGTTTATACTATAAAGGAAGTTTTTTTAAAAAATTAATAGTATAAAGCAGAGATGGCAACCTTAATGTATGTTGGTGACCTAAAAATAATGGAAAAATGAGCAAAACTATATTATATCCAGGGAGGGCCTGGGTATCCTCATTTCTGCCTCTTTCTTTCTTTTTGGAGAGGATGAATTTTAGACATCTAAACTAGGTTGCGTGTCTATATGTGCATCCCCTCTCAAATTTAGGGGCAACTGTACCACAGAAATTTGATAACAAAGTCAGCTGGGATTTGAGGGGATGCAGATTTATTTTTGATAAGAATTACAGAGAAGCCAGATTTAGTTCTTAAGAGATCCTATCAAAAGATCTGATTCTCAAGCTCAACGATACCTACATCAATAATAAATAATCGCAATTAATGAATTGCTAAGCTGTCATTCACAATTCAATTTCACACCAAAAAAAAAAAGCCCACACCACTGAAATATCTATTCTGACAGTGGGAAGAAATTTACTTTAGATGAAGCAAAGTTCAAACACTCCCCTCCCTTCCTTTCCCCACCCACCCCCTGTCCCGAGGAAAGAAAATTGATGATGCCACTAGTTTAATGCTAATTGATTTATTACCTGCCTAAGCAAATCCTGGGCAATGCAACGGCAGGCTTAGACTTAAAGCAAATGATTTACAAGATAATGTTTGACTCTGCGAAAGGGTAATCAGATCCAGATACAATGGATGATAGGATAATTGAGAAGAAATAAAAGAGGATAAATTGCTGTGTGCTAATGAGTTTAGAGGCCCTAATGGGAAGGACATCAGTTTTAACACTCAGGTTATGAGCTAGCAGCGAGAGGTTTTTTTTGTGTTTTTTTTAACCTTCAGCAGCTAAAGATGTAGTGCTGAAACAAACCAAGATTGATTGGGTCCAACTCACTTAGCTATTCTTTATACTTCAGGCATCTTCCTATATTAAAATAAGACCTTTCTAAAACCAGGTTTTAACCAAAACATTAGCTAGGAAGCTTGTATGGTGAACTCTGCTGCAGTTGCACCCAAGTTGTTTACAGATGCCATGTCTGTTAAACTCCCGGCTTGCTGTCCTCTCGATAAGTTGCCTTACAGTCCACCTTCCTAGACATCAGATTTCAAAGCTATTACACAAGCAATACTGTCTCGGCTCATGATTCATTTTTATATCTCATTCCCATTCTATCCCACATCACCTCCTAGAGCCAGAGACACTTTATGGGTCTTTTTGATTACTCCAGCCATGGGTCTAAATTTTTCAACAGAAGATTGTGGGGGAGGGGGCATGAGTGTCCAGCCTTGATGTGGAAATATATTGCAAGTAAAGAAGGTGCCTCCAGAAAAGGAAAAAGACAGCGGAGTCCACTGTTGTCAGTAAGAAATAAAGAAAATTCTTTCCTAAGAGACAGAGACAAAATACATACAGTATGTATGTAAGGTTTCCAGCAAATAAAGTTTAATATGATGAAAGGCCTTTGAAACATAGTTCTGGGAACGGTCCTTGGACCTAAGGGTGTATCTAGAGACACATTCAAGTTGCATTTCATTTCATGTCCCTTTCTTCCCTCACTGTCCTAATATTAATCATCTCTGTTTCCCACTATATTGGCATCCTTCTTCCTACATACCTACATAGTGAGAGAGAAATGTCAGTTATTGAATGAAGAAGGATGGAGGAATGGAGGAACAGGGAAGGACACCTATCCTCCCCTCGGTCCCTAATGTTGGTTGCCATTCTAATCTTCACCATTAAATGGTCAAGAGAAGAATGAGTGTAAAGTAGAACCATCCTCTTATCCAATCATTTAGCTTATTAAAGAACTACTGTAGTTTTGGGGCTACCCATCAAGGAAGCAAGCTGCATAGATACAATCCATAGATTGTTGTTGTCTGTCTTTGAATATGTATTGACATAGTTTGTTTGGGTTTTTTAAGGACAATCTTAGGTCCCATTAATCCTGTCTGAAGTTAATTTTTACCGAATTAAAATAGAGGCGATTAGATCAACTGTACACCAATGGGTACGTAATCCGTTGTTTTATTAATTAAAAAAGAATTCTATGAGATTGATAGGTGAACGCTTTCAAAGAATTTGAAAATCTCTTTCTACACCTGTGCCATTAAACCATTGGTGCATTATTTCCTTTAATACCAAACCTAATTGATCAAACATCCATCAAGGGAAGCAAAAGACTATCACCATCACTCTGCACACACAAATGTTTTAAACCTACAGCTGTTATCTCCTATAGGAGAATTGTACTTGCATATTCATCAATATAGACTGTATATTTGGAAATTAAAACAAGACTTTGTTTTTTAACCAACCAATTGATCCATTGATTTTAGTTTCCAGAATGTTAATGTCACAATCTATTTTGACAAAGAAGATGTCAGTGAATTAAGAAGCTGGCAGAGGATAGGAAGGACTTGTTGAAGCATCTGATACCCTCTCAAGTCCCAGACGGCTACAGAGAAAGTGATATCATGAAGTTTAGGCCTAATGGCATCATCCACAATAGTCAGTCCACAAAAGGGTAGAGAAACGAAGAAACCTTTGTTGCAAAGACCATGGTGCTCCTTGTAACCACATCAGGATTTTCTGCAAAGTAAAGAAAGCTAAAAAAGATCCCTTGGCTATCCTACACTTTTACCAAGAAAACACAACTTCAGAGAGAAAATTGATTGCCAAAGGTTTCTAAAAGTGGCATAAATATACCTGAATAGTTGTTTCTTTATGTACTCTGTTTTATACTGTCAAGTAATAGTAAGATTACCAGCTGTTTTACCAAGTATACCATGTACATACAGAACTCATTGAAGAGATCTTTGATCATTAAGTGATGGTTGTACAGATAGTGTTGTTTATTTTTAGAATTAAGTATTTACAATGCCATATCACCAATACCGGTTTCTAACAAGATTCAGGGCAATCTTGAATTCGTTTAAACAAACTTCCCTCTATATGCCAGATGTTTGATTTGATTCAAACTTGGGGGAAGGGGCAGAGTTTTAAAGGCAGAATGGCTTCCATCAAGCCTGTCAGTTTGAACATGAATGACTGTCTCCGTGGTGCCCCTGGAAAAAGACAAGACATAATATTTTGAGAAGTACCATGTTCAGTAAAAACGTTGACTCAATTTTATGTTAGAGCTAGGCTGAATTAGAGAAAGATCAAGATAGCATTTTTGCTGTTGGAGATAAGTGTCTAATCTGGAAAAGGCAATCGCTTGGGAAGAGAAAAAATGGTGGTTGGATGGGGAAATGCTGCATATCAATTCATCCATTTCTTTCTGCAGTGCTGAAAAGGGATGGTGATCTCAGTTATATTGTTGTATAAAACCTGGGCTTTTAATTTGAATAGGAGATATGTCCAGAAACGTTTTGAATGATAATGATTAAAGCTACTACCACAAAACCTCATATCCATTTTCATAGGTAAGTATTTTGAACATGGAAAGAAGAGAAAGCTCTTCAGAATAAAAAATAGGGTTTGCTCATCTTTTATTTTAAACAATATTCATAAAGTCCAAAATGCTTTCTAGGAGTGTGCCTATTGTTCAGGATTTATTTAGAAGCACATCTCTGTGCAACAGTGTGCAACAGTTCTGAAAATCACATATGCAATGCACATATAGAAAACACATCTGAAGACCTAACCCCCCATACATGTTTTTATCTGTCTGTCTGTCTGTCTGTCTGTCTGTCTGTCTGTCTATCTATCTATCTGTGTGTGTGTGTATATATATATTTTTTTTGTTGTTCGGGTTCTTTCCCGTGTAAGATTGAGGGTATTTTGGAAAAGACCCGAATACGGCAAGACTTGCATACCTATACCCGTGAAAACCTACGAAAACATATATATTTATATATATATAAACAAACTATCTATTTACAGTATCTATCTATCCATCTCTATCTATCTACCTACCTACCTACCTACCTACCTACCTATCCATTTATATTTTAAAAAGCTTATGTGGGTTATAGATAAGCTAAAAGCCGAAATGTTGATGCTTTCAAGGAGGTATATCTTAGAGGGGCACAACATGCACCTCTGACCTTTAGTCGTAGTGTTCCAACATTGCTTATAATGAGGACTACCAATGAAAGTTCTATGCTGTGCTTCACTGCCCTTTCTATATGAGGGCCAGCAGTAAGATAAATGAAAGACTGGTTCAGTGAAGTACTTGTGGTTTGGGGGCTATTGATTTTTGGTCCATTCTCTTTAAAAGTGAGATCTAAAAAGTTGACAGAGGGTCATTAATTTCATCATATACTTGTCGTCTCATCCATAACCAATCCAAGGACTGAGTGTGCTTGTCACTCTCTGTTTGCACTTTATTTGTTTAGCTTTCCTTTTCCTTTTTCTTGATGGTTCCACTTCTCTTTTCTCCTTTTCCTTTTTTTTTTTTGTCTATTTTTTTTCCTCCTTCCCCCCCCTTTCCTTTAAAACAGCGGCCAAGTGCTTAAACACTTCTGCAAAAATTAAATCAATATGACACTGGTGCATGATTGATGTTCTGTGATAATGTCTACATTAGGCGAAGGAAAGAAGAACCCCTATGTCAGGTGCATTCCTTTCAGAGAAAGGAGATAAATGATTCTCATAAAACCTATCAATTCTAATTATTAAATCAGTGGTTTGGATTGAACAAAACTGCATCAAATGGAGCGTTCCACAAATTCATGACATTTGTTTCTATACAAACCCACCATCCACAAACACACACAAACTCCAAAACACCAGGTTGCACTAGAACACAATTTGACTCCTAGATCCATGTCTTTTGAATAATCGATTTGTTTAAATTATGAAATTCTGCTCTAAACTGTTTCTTCACTGAATAAAGAGCCTCCAGAAATTGGATCTGATCACGATATTGTTTACAAGAGGTGATAACAGAGCTAAGATATTTATTCTCACACAATCTCTTTGTGTTACAGGTAAAAAAAATTTTTGCCAATTTTTATTTTGTAATGCTTGAGGACAGCTACATAGAAAACCAATCAAAATATATTTCTCCTCCTGCCCCACCTCTTTCTGTATATAATGAAATCTCAGTTTATCAGATCTTAATACAATAGGTGTGATATGCAATGGACTAAATTTCTGTTGCCATTTATATCATTTGATATAAATTTGATAACGTCATTTGATATAATGATGGCAAATGACGTTACCTCATAAATGTTGTAAACTACTTCAGCGATGTGTGATGTGTTTTTGAATTTAATGAACATTTATGAATAAAAATTTTCACTGAATATAAGCAGTAATTAATATTTCAACTAATCAAATATGTAGTACATACTGATATTTTTTTTAATGGCCTGACCAACTTAACAGAGACTTATTTCTAAGAATAGCTGCCCAGAATCAGGCTGCATATCAAATAGGACTTTATGTTTACATGTGTCCTATCTTGTTTAAATACATTTGCTTTGGAAATATCTGCCTCAAGATATCGTTGATATGTTGTTTTCTCCCCAACACAGAAAGTCAAAGAAAAATTGTGATTACATACTAAAGACAGTGAAAAGAAAATCTGGTAATAAAAATACCACAGCAGAAACCACTGAAAATATGTAAAATGCAATTAATGTAAGATTGAAACCGATAGAAACTTGTGATAGGAGGGGAATGTAAACCCCTTACTGTGTTTATATGTTTGTGTTATTTGTATTTGATTGTGTGTATGTCTTATTTTATAAAATAAAAATCTTTATAAAAAAAATACCACAGCAGAACAGTAAATCTCCAGTTTATAGGTAGAGAAATACATTTTCTACTTTAAAGTGTATTTTTATGTACCCTTGAGTACCCAACTACCTGAACTATCAAGGGACCTCTACATGATTTAGAAGTTAATCCTTCAAATAGCTAACAATTGAACACTTTGACTGTTTTGTGGTTTCCTACTGTTGGTTAATTTCATTTTTTGTTTCATGTGTTCAGCAGTCCAGCATTCATTGTTCAAGACCCTGAGTCTCAAGCTGTTAATTCAAGTAAAGTTGGCTGGACATTTTCACACCATTTTCCGTTGGCCTTCAAGTAGATAAAGCAACAATGGAAGAAGGAAATACGGGTGCAGTTGAGGCCAGTTTAACACGGTTGGGAATAAAAAAAATTAAATCCTAATTCTACCATTTCTATAACATTTAAGTGGTTGAGTTGTTTTTCCACTCACTTAATATACCATTCTGCTATCTTACACATTCTGCTATCTTACATGTTAACGGATCAATAGTTTATTACTTGAATGTATTAGCAATACACAAAAAGTCAACTGCAACATTTTTTGGGTCCCACTTGTATAAATAAGGCATATTGTCCTAAAACTCATCTTACCATGATAGGTACATGGATTCTATTCTTTTCCTTTAATGCACCACAGAAATATGGGGAAAGATACCTATATATTGGCTTTAGCTAAATGCCAGGTTTCCTTGAGGAAACTGCCAAAACCATGCTGTGTGATTGGCAACCCATTTTCCATTTAAACATCTTCTAAATTCATCTATATGGGATCAATCCAGGGCATTGTGGTAAATTTAAATAGTATTCAAACTATTTGAGAGTCTTAAAAGGTTGTTGTTTCTTTTGTCCCATGTTCTACCAAGCATGCCAGAGTCTAATTATACTTTTTAAAAATGCATCTTTAAAAACTGGACCAATCCTATCAATTACATTGTTCATTATTGTTTATCTCTACTTCTTGCATGTTTCATTGGGTGTAAATTATCAGAAACACAAATTATCAGCAGGTCTTTCTGATTTGGAATAAAAGAGAAGTTGCAAGTGCCTCTCACTAGAATAGGTAATAATTTTGTTAAATGTGACTTAGGGAACTAACTTGAGATTTTACATAAACCCAATATTTATTTTTATCTTCTTTATTGTTAAATATATATTCTGCCTTTCTGCTTTTATAAACCCTTAAAGAGAGATTATTAAATTAAAATTCATTAAAATCCAATACAAAATAGAGAACTTGACAGTAAAATCAAGACAAAGTCAGCTAAAAGTTAAAAGCTTGGGAAGATGGTGTCAAAACATGACTTCCCTTCTCTCTATATATATGAGCAGCATAATTAGTTTTATTTCAGAGATACTGTTTCTGGAGACTATAATGCTATAACTTTTTGTTGCTGCAGGTTCAGTTATACAATTGGTTTTCTTGAAGAATTTGATTATTATTTAATCACCTTTAACATTTACCAATGAGGGCCAGATTTAATCAGAACTGATCATGGCAGATCTTTCCTTTAGCAATCTGGACAAGAAATAGTCCTACAAAGAAATAACTCAATGCTCTGATTACTAATGCTGATTAGAAGGAAGATTAAAGTTACAGCACAAGAATTCCAATGAATATTTTACTTTCAAACAAGGCACCTATATGTAGACAATTTCTAGCAACAAAACCCTTAATATTTTCTTGTTTTATATATGTGTGTGTGTGTACACACACACACACACACACACACACAGAGAGAGAGTATAATGAAGGGAGCTGGGAGCTGGCTGTTTTTGCAAAGATAGAACTGTATGAATATTTTGGTAACTGCTGCTAGACTTCTGATCAATGTGAAAAATAACTCAGACCCATTGAAGAAAGTGCATTTAGTTTATCAACCTAACTAATTTAAGTTATATTGATTCCAAGCTCTCTACTCTTGTCTGGGTGGACAGAAAGATAGGGTAGAAATTACTCTGATAAACCATAAATAAAACATTGCAACTATACCAAGGAGGAACCAGTGGAATACTGCACTTTCAGCATTTTCCAAAACCTTTTTTTTCCTAAGCAATAACTATTAAATTTTCTTGAATTTTATTTTATGGAAAAAAATCAGTGTCATCGTAAATTATGGAATTACTCTCTGTGTTCTATTTTGGTCAATTATTTATTATCTTGAAAGTTTATTTTCTTGCTCAATTAATCTGGAAAGAGGATTAAACGACCATATATAATTTTTAAAACAAATCTGAGAAAATAATATCTTCAGAAAGCTTTGTCTTACTGGATCACTTTAATTTTACTTAAACTTTCTCAAATATTATTAAATTATATAAGCCTCTAGATCAAATTGATTTGATAGTTGACAATTGACTCTTCAATTGCTAACCTAAAACATCTGGAAAAAGTGGCATGACCCAGGATATGCTGATACTTTTAAGGATTGTGGTACGCAGAGTGAGTTCCTGTTACTTATCCCAGCTTCTGCCAACCTAGCAGTTCGAAAGCATGTAAAATGCAAGTAGAAAAATACGGGCCACCTTTTGTGGGAAGGTAACAGCATTCCGTGTGCCTTTGGCATTTAGTCATGCCAGCCACATGACTATGGAGACATCTTTGGACAGCACTTGTAATGGAGATGAGCACCACCTCCTAGAGTCGGGAACAACTAGCACATATGTGCAACGGGGAACTTTACCTTTACTTTTAAAAATAAGGTGCTTGAAATTTAGATTACTCTTCATTCTCAACCAAAGCTATTCAGTCTATTGTTGCAGTTATAGATTAGCAGATCTCAAACAAGGCTTACAAAGATAGTCCCAAAGGTGCTTTTTCAAAAGGCAAGAAGCTTCTTGGATGAGAAGTGAAACATCTTCAAGGAAAAACAAAATCCTGTTGCCTTTTGAAAAAGCACCTTTGGGGCAATCATGACCTGGATGACTAAGAATCTCCATAGATGCTTACAAAGACATTCATCTGCTAATGCTGAAGAACATACTGCGTGCAGAAATCAAATGGGTTAAAAGAAGATCTCTATACCATGGGCAACTAATTTACCGTACATGCTATTAGGGAAGCACACTGAGCTGTATGTGATATGGATAAGCAGAGGAAAAGTTTGCTGTCCATAGCTTTAGGAAAGAGTCAGAAATTTCAATAAGGTTTCAGGATGAAGTTTAGCTTATGTGAGTTGCAAATTAAGGGCTAAAAACTGAAGTAGCAAATCCCTAAACTCAATTGCTCGGCTTTTATAAAATTGACCAATTTAAAATCAACCAACAAGAATTTTTCAGCTTTGAAAAACTATACACTTTTAGCCAATTATATTTTCCTCCTTCCTTTTTTCCTTGTGTCTGTGTGTATACCCAGAGAAAACTTCACCCTTCTATATACACAGAGCAGATTTACTCAGCTTGCTTCTCTGATTTCATCTTGTCCAAATACCTAGCATCTGGTTTTCAACTGTCAATGCCTAATTCTTCTCTGCCACCCCTTTCTGGTACAAATTTAATCCACTGATTTTGAGGCAGAGTCATTAACTTCAGTAGCATTGCAGCAGAATAAGGATAGTTATAGACCAAAGAGCAAGTGTATTGATATGCAGAGATGGTTTCCAAAGCCATCACGAGATTGTTTTTGTAATATAGTGATTATCTGAATTCTTTGACACTTCACAGATGCACAACAAGGGCCCCTTTGCCTCAACTCAGATTTCACAGGCTGAGATATGCTGAGCTACAGTTTTCATTATATTCTCATGGTAGGAAGCAATACATTCTTACTATTTTGTTCAGCATTGTTCCAATTAATGCAGATTATTAAAAAAATACAGAATTTGGTCTAAGAAGCACAATGCTACAAAACCTGAAGTATCAGTCATATTTAAGCATGGTCTAATGTTTACTTAGGGATTATAGTCCCAGAGAATATTAAAATTGTTTATTTGTTTGTTTATCTGTCTCATAATACGTTCATACGCCACAACTCTGGGTAACTCAAACCAATAGTGATTAAAACATAAAAGAAACAATAAAAAACAACATGCCAAAAAACCAACAACTCCCAACACTCTAAATGTAGAAAGTAAATAGGATGACTTTGATTGACATATGCAGAATTTCCTGGACATAAATTGTTTCAACTCCTACCCTTAAAATGACACTACAGAGCACTGCAAACCAAGACAACTAGACACAAAAACAGTTTTTTCCCGAACACCCTCACTCTGCTAAACAAATAATCCCCTCACCATTGTCAGACTATTTACTAAGACTGCATTACTGTTACTATTAATTTTGTCATCGTTTCTATCACCCATCTCTTCCCACTTACGACTGCAGGACTGTAACTTGTTGCTTGTATACTTATGACTTTTATTGATATTGTTTCCTGATTGCTTATTTGCACCCTATGACTATCATTACGTGTTGCACCTTATCATTCTTGAC
>JANHFT010001223.1:92191-109072 GCA_032467955.1 Pseudoxenodon macrops
TTCTGCGAACTACTCCCTAGGTTTACTACCTACTCTATAGAACTGGTCCGAACTGGTAGGAACCCACCTCTGATCCCAAGTATTCAGCTATAATTGCAACCATGCTGTGCATCAGCTGCTTTGTTATTATTACTGTTAATTGACTTTTTAGTTGAGCATTCATGAATGTTTTCCATTCAAATACTAACCAGGTCCAGCTTTGCTTGACTTATTGAGATCAACCAAGATTCAGCCAGGTCCTGTGAGGATGGAGATATTTTACTTCTTCATTATCTACACATGTACTTGAGTACAACTGCCATCATTTTTAGTCAGAATAATATATTTGGCTGACTCCACTTTTGAGAACATTGGCTTTTTGATCTAAGATGATAATGATGTATATACACTTTTTGAAGATGAGTTCTTATGTGTGAATAACTCTTTAATTTCTTGTTAGCCTTTTTCATTCTATCATCAAACCATTTAATCAAACCACCTAACACAACCCAGCCTTGGGTGTTTTGTTTTTTATTGTTAGATGAACAACAACAAAACCCTTTCAAATGTTTTGGAATTTACTTCTACCTTTTGGATCCTAAGCTTGTGTAATCATAAAATTCATTTTATGAAAAATGAAATAGCTTCCACTCCATCTCATGCTGCCACCATAGAATGTAAGCTTCTACCAATATTATGCTCCTTCAACTTGAAAATCAAAGATGAATGCAATTCCACTACCACTATAAACTACCTTCCTCATTCTTATCTAAATGATTTATCATGGCTGAGGGAAGTACAGTTAAAAGAGGGAAGGAGTTTCCCTTTACTATGTAATCTATATAAAGTTACTCCTCCAGTCCACCAAGCATCCAACCAATAGTTGCTCTTTGCCAATTCTGTATAAAGACTTGGCTGCTTTTAAGTTGTAAATAAGTGCAATATTCATGTCCACATGCACTCTGAAGCATGTTTTGGAAATCAGATCTGAAATACTACACAGCCTTAATGTTTCCATAGGAACAACAGGGATTACTATTAATTAATAAACAAATAGATTTCTAGAAGTTTTTCATCATAATAGAACATGTATCCTTGTTGCCAACATGATTAGTATGTAACAAGCTGTTATGTGTTGAAAGGCATTACAATTATAATGGTATTACGGAAATGAAAAAGCAGATTAAAACTCTGATTCAAAACATAAATACTTGAATAGGGAACCCACTGATGTTTTGCATTAATTCTACCATCAAATCACTTAATCTGGAACATCGTACTACAGACACAGGACTTTGAAGTGTTTTTAATATTACATGGCTTTGAAAATAAAGGTTAATTCAGTAGCATATTATTCTGGATTTGGAAGAAACAAAAGTAATCTTTTTCATTGCTTCTGTGGAACAAATCAGAAAGTACTGCTGATTTGCATAAAAGTTTAAAGCATTATTTAGTTGAAGGAAGGTCACCTACCATCTTAGGTTTTCTATTAGGTTATAAAAATGCTTCTGTTGCTAAAATGCTGGATAACTGTGTTCTCCATTTAGCTACTGAGAAAATAATTACCTACCGTAATCATATATACAAAAAAGACTGTCATCTGTTAAGTAATTAATTAAAAAAACTGATAATCAACAAGATTATACAACATCCATAAGAAAACAACTCGTTCATTAAGACTAATCAAAATTATTCAAATCGAAAAAGGTTTCAATTTTTTTTGAATTTTTCAATAAGCAAGATTGGGGAAAAAAATAATTAGAGAAAAAGAAGTCCAAAAATTAGACAATATGTTTTAGACAGATATAATTTAAAATCAGATTAAAATTATGCCCTGAATGCAATAACTTGTGGTAAATATCATTACTCTCAGATTACATTGCATTTAGGGACCCAAAAAAAAGGCTGTTCATATTATTAATTAAAGTCTAAAAAAACATCAAATAACATGTATGAATAGTTGTGAAGTTCATGTTGTATTGGAAATATGTAACTGAATTACAAGGCACAATTGCTCAAATATAGAGAGGAGCAGGCAAGCTAATACTGCACTAATTTCAGTATAAGTTTTTATTGGCTTTCTAATAATAAATACTCATGTACAGTTGTCATCTGATAAGGCTATCACATTGCTAATAAAAAATGACCACATGGTCATTTCTTACATTACTTAACTAACAAAACTCCTAGCATATTTTAGAATGAGAATTTCTTTTCTGGTTTTATTAGCCTTTATAGAATTTACTATATATTATGGACATAGCTATATATTCTAACTTGTCCATATTTTATTTTTGTATTTTTCCCCGGAAAAGGATTTTTAAATTCTAAGCATTTTGCACAGAAACTTTAAATTAATGAAGGTGCCTTTGATAACTTCTGAGCAATCAATGAGAAGAAAATTATAATTATGGTTATTGATTGGCTTTTTTACTTTTTTGCATCTCTCAGATTGAAGCAATGTGACAAAATGAACAGAGTCTTACAACCTAATTTCAGCTAAAAATATACCCTCCAAATGATTTTTTCCCCATGAAGAACAAGAATGTTATTAATGTAAATGCCTTGATTTTAAAATATATGGGTCTGCATTCAGATGAAAATTTGATTTCCATAACTTCCCCTTTCAAGAATCCCTCTTTTTCCTTAGAGGAAATAATGCGATTTAATTACAGTCAGAATGAACATACTTTTTTCATACTATTCCTAAAACTGGTAACTGAATTTTGTCAATATCCCCTTCACTATAACTCCCTAAGCTGTATTTATGCCACCAATAAATGAATAAATAAATAAGTAAGTAAAAATAGTGAAAAGGATATTTAGAGTAGAGAGACAATGGGAGAAATTTCCTCCTATTTGTCCGGTTCAAATTGGTTCCCATGTTGGCTTGTGAGATTAAAACGTGTGCTTTATTTCTGGCAGTGCAAGTAAATATAACTCTGCTGTATGTCAAGTTCAAAAATTGCTCAGCATTTTGAGGTAATTCCACTTTAGGTTCACTACCAAAGCAGTGCAAAATGATTAGGGAGTCATAACAGCAATTGCTGGGGTGGTTATATGATCTTTTGGCCTGAGTTGACTGATATTATGGCATCTCCAACACAGAACAGATTGCTGATGAGAAGTGTGTCTGCTGGTGATAGGGACGAAGTGTAATCTAATGGAACATTGGTTCTAATATGAGACTGAGAGAAGCAACCACTTCGGGCAGTAGATTAAGAGACAGTATATTGTTATTGAATTTGTTATTGCATTTCTGTTGGCAGCTAGAAGAAATACATGTTGGGTTGTTGTTTTTTTAAAGAAAAAGCTTCATGTGCTAAAATAACTAGACTAAACCTCTATATACAGAGCCCTAACTTGAGAGAAAAGGGAAATCATTTGCTACTCTGCCTCAGGCAGCAAACTGTCTAAGACAGTCTTAGTAATGCCTTGAAATTCATGTAGTAGTGATGTTTTCACTCCATAGTTTTAATATTCTGGCAAATGCAGTACTTTTTTGAGCATGGGAATTGGTTAAAAATGACTATAGGACATGTAAGAAGAAATCTATTCCAAAGAGCCATAAACTGTATTGGGAGGATTGGGGGTGGGGAATGGTTCCTTTTCAGGGAGCCATGGAAGATTTTTGAGTAATATAGCCACTTTTGGGGAATTATTCTCTTTATAACATAATTTTATACACCTATCCATGGTGGTGAAGTGGTTAAAATGCAGAATTATAGGCTAATTCACCTCACTGCCAGCAGTTCGGTCCTGACAGGGCTGAGGGTTGACTCAGCTTTCCACTCTTCCAAGGTTGGTAAAATGTTATCATGTTTAATGTTGATGTTACAGGTACCCGTGAAAAAACCCTCAAATATCATACCTCTACGGGGAGGAAATCTACCAGCTAACCAGGACTTATAAAAAAACTAGAAGTCCAAAAAAACCTTCCATTTTATGTGCCAACCATAGCACAGCCAAGTCATATATATATATGAAATGTTTATTCCAACTATGGATTTTCCAATGACCTGATCTGTACAGCCCTAGCAGCATAAAGCCCCAATATACTTCTGTCACTGCAAATCCATCTCACTATGGCCTCTGAATGGTTTCCTTCAACATCTGTTCTGTTCACTACAATAATTTCAGACAGCAGTACATTTGAGTGACCCAACATAATAAAGTGTCTCAGCCAGATGTATGTTTGATGCAGCTTTCTCCTCTGGGACATCTAGCATTTCTTTAACCTCAGGGATTGTCAAACCCTGAAATGTACACCCTCTCTCTTTATTTTTCCTATGTTCCATTTTGGAGACCTCGCAAAACATCCCCATATCATATTAATGAAATTCAGTAGAAATTAAGTCTGATTTCTTGGTAAGAGGCTAAAATACTTATATTAAGCGACCACAAAGCTTAATATATCTATTTTCTCTTTATTAAAAATATATATCAAAAGAAACCCTTAAAACAAGCAGCCAAACAAAAAAGACCTCAGAAGACTATCATGTGACATATTATGTAAGAGACACAAAACCCAACAATAATAACATCTGTCCTGCTCTTTAGGATATTGTGTAGAGCAGACACAAAGTTAAGTTGCTTCCTTCAAAAATTCTCAAAATACTCATATGTTAATTCCCAAAAATAACTTTTCTTGTGTACTTTCCATTTAAATACTATGCATTATTCATTAGAGAGTGAGTGGAAATTATGTAATCCAACTGCAACTGAACAATTAGACTTGATGTTCTCTGTATTATAATAAGTTCTAAGCCTTTCCCCTTGAGAAGGATCTCCACAAAATTGCTTGGCACCTGGAGCATATGGCTTACAGTGTCTGCCTAATGATTAAAACCAACATTGCATTGATAGAAATGTTTCCTGAGAGTCAGAACAAAAGATTTAAAGACCATTTCACACTATGGTGTATATTCTATAAATATGTGCTAACAGATGGTTCAAGGCAGCCTACACTCCTTTATACAATTAATCAAAGCCTATGTTTTAACAGTAAACATGATTGGGAAAAGCTGTACTGGAAACAAATTCTCTTTGGCCAGTAAAGTTTATTTTGTTAAATACAAATTAAGCAAATTCCATTTTCTTCTGTCCAGCTTTGATACAGGCATGGTTTAAGCAGTTTTATTTTTATGGAGTAGGTAGGAGGCAGACCTTATCTGCTAAGCCTATAGTTGCTTTTGCTCTTCCCATCTCATCTACCTTTAATGCTATCTATTAGATATATGAAGATTCATGTTCATAGTACTGCTGTGTTACAAACTGTTCTCTGAAATATGAAAAGTTATCTTCAGACATGAAAGAGACTTTAGTTTTTTATTTTATTTTCAGGGTGCTTTACTTAATAATTATGAGATGGTTAATTCTGCTATATTGCTCTCTCCATCTGTCTGATACTTTTTATTTATTTATTTCTCATATTACATACTAATATATATTTCTCCACATCTTATATTTTTCCTTGAATCACTTGATTTGAAAATGGTTCATAGGATAAATTATTTCATGACACTTTCATCTCATTTAGCTGAAATGAAAGTGCCTAGGAAGTGTGCTGACTGCCAATAAATGGATTGGCAAATAATAAAAGGTACTCAAGTAGACAAAAGTTCATATGAGTTGACAGCAGGCAAATGGTGTTAATTGGAAAAAAAAAGTAACATATTATATGTCATCACCAACCAATCAACCAATTGTTTGGTCAATCAACCAATATGTTCCTTTCCTGGAAGAAATTATAGGATACGGCATGTCCCCACCATCATGACAGAGACAGAAGTCTGTCTTTTACCTGGTAGAATATTAGATGGTATTGGAGTTTTCCTGCTGTTGTAATATTTCTAGCAATAATGCCTTGCAACAAAATAACCTCTTCACCACCTCTAAATTAACAAATTTAAACTTTTCATCCCATAACTCAACTCTTCATTATAGGCAAATCAAATAAATAAATAATGTTTTTTCCAATCCAATTGTCAGCAAAAAGTCCAGATAGAGCTCTAAAATAATAACATTAACGCATATAAAAATTCCACCTCACTATTCTAAGCTATAAGTAAAATCCCACTTAAGAGACACAAAGTGGTTCCTAAGTTCTAGAGTAAACAAAAAATTAAAGCTTAATATGACAGTGAGGACCTTTCTCTCTTTCTAATCATGAGCCTGGAAGTGTTACTCAGATTCAAGGCTAAACTGATGTAATCAGAAAAGAGGAAAGGTCTTATTAAAAATAAGCAAAAGCAACACAGTTATATCATTCCTACACTTGTAGCCATTGATTTTAATGCAATTTACCCCAAGTAGTACCTTTTTGTTTTTAAATTTCACAAAGACAACAAAATGGACATAATTTAACACTCTGGAGTTCAATGTAATATGACTAAAAATACAAAAATAATTGTAAAAGACATTTCAAAAGTTTTCCGCTAAAATATGAAACTGTGCAGTGGGGAGGAAGAGAAGAATAGTGATTCTTTTATTGATTTCTGAAGGAACAGAGTCAGATATAAAGAAGAAAATACAGCTGAATTCTTCCTAACTTTAATCGTTCTATATAGTAGAAGTGATGTAAAAGGAAGGTGAGATCTTGTTTGGCTACTTCATCAAATCATACCTAGAATGACTGAAAAAATTCCCATTGCTACAGAAGTAATTGCCTTGTATTTGATTTTATTATTTCTATAGTGTATGACACATTGTGCACAGTGGATGGAAACCCCAGTCAGCAATTAACTTAAAAACATAATCAGAGTTAAATTTGGTTAATATCTGGATAGAAAACTACCTGGAAATACTTGGTTAAACTGGATAATATAAAATGATCTCAGAAGGCATCAATGGCAAGCCAGTATGATTCTTCTTCCAAAAAAAAGCAGAACATATTGCACATATTTATTTATGAATTGACCATGAATCAGGAGATCCTAAAGCAAATTATAACTGAGAATTATTTTGAGGGAGGCAGTTCATTTTCATCACCTTCTTTTTCATGGACTCAAAGTAACTGAACTTGTCCTTATTCCCACTGTTCACCTTTTAGGTATGGATTGAAATTAAATATATTCCAGTATGACCATGGTTAGCAATTGGGTTTTAAATCCAATTATTATCAACCCAACAGCCCTGACATCTAATCCACCCAAGTTCATAACAAATCAGTTATATAACTGAGTCAAACCAGTTGAGTTTCCTTGTTTATTAGTTGTAACTAAGTCTTGAAAGTACTTGCTAAATACTGTAAGAAAAAAGAGAGGCACATAGAGTATATTCTTTGCTTTTCAAACACTGTAGCCCGACACACATTTTCCTATTTGTGTAAAGAAGTAAGATATTTTTCTGTTCATCCCCTTCTGAATGATTATGGTTCTTAAAAGAATGAGAAGAGAAACAGAGAGAGAGAGAGAGAAGTAGGAGATACCAGTTATACAACCTGATGATACCTGGAACCAATCAAAGGACCATATTTAGACATATATAAATAAGTGTTTCTGAACCATAGCAATGTAAAGATATATGGACTTCCACTCTCAGAATTCACCTACTAACATGCTGGGGGAATTCTGAGAATCAAAGTCCACACATCTTCAAGTTGCCGAGATTAAGGAACACTGATCTAAACTATGGAAGATTGTAGAGGTCTGTTTGGTACAAGTTAAAAAAGAATAAGGCTGTTCAACAACTGAATATGACAAGAATGAATCCAAGATGCATAACAAATCTGTGGTTGGGTAGGGAAAGGCTTAATTTACACAGACGGTACATATCTTAAGCAATTAATGAGGTTAATGAGATCCATACAGGAGGCTTCATTTACTAAGACCTTCAATACAATACAATAAGCAATATAATATTCTTTATAGGCCAAGTGTTATTGGACACACTAGGAATTTGTCTCTGGTGCATAAGGTCTAAATGTACATACAAATAATAAATAAATAAATAACAAAGTAATATAATCATAATAGTGGAAGGTAATAAGGAAAGATTAGAAGGATAATAGTAAAACAGCCCTACTATATTGGTAAATATCCTTAGACATAAGACAGTGCTATGGGAATTAGGTGTTTAGCAGAATGAATTTGTAAAAATACTTCAATAAATTAAAGCAAAATCTCAAATGCTAAGAGGTTCCTTTAGACTTTGCAGTCCTAAAATAAAACTTATCTTGTGCTTAAATCTGTTTCTGATCCGTGCTACCTCTAATTACTGTTTCCCTGAAAATAAGACCTCCCCGGATAATAAGCCCAATCAGGCTTTTGAGCACATGCACTAAAATAAGCCATCCCCTGAAAATAAGCCCTGCCCAAAACACAGCAGCAGCCATGCGGTGACCACACTCACCATCTCCTAAACCTCAAGAATAATAAGACCTCCCCAAAAATAAGGCCAAGAGCTTATTTCGGGGGGTCAAAAGAAAATAAAACCCTGTCTTATTTTCAGGGAAACACGGGTACATGCTTGACAAATTAAAATAAATAAATAAAATAGATAAATAAACCAGAGTGAATAAGGAGACATGACAGTCTTATTCCCAATGTCCCTGTGCAACCTAGCTAAAATCTTGGTGTCAGTGTTCTAAGTACTATCTTGGAGGCTCCAGGGTTGCCACACTTGGTTTCTTCAGCATAGTGTCTTGAAGATTTCTACAACTACATATAGTACTTACAACTCCCCAAAACAAGTTGCTACAAAATTACAGAATTCTTTTCTGATCTTCACATGGAAGAGCAAGCTCTTGAAGGCAGCTGGGCTTATGGAATCACTGGAAAGAGGACTTATAGGCACGCCCATGTTTTTCTTACCTGAACTATGCTTACGTACTAATATACAGGTAGTCCTCAATTTACATCCACACATTGTTTAGTGACCATTTGAAATTACAACTGCACTGAAAAAAGTAAAAACTAAGCTATTTCCAGCCATATCCTAAAGAGGAGGAAGTCTAACCTCTGGGTGAATGCACATTAAAAAAAAGATATTAAAAAGAAAAAAGAAAGAAAAAAGTACAATTTATGGCTAATTTTCACATGACTGTTGCAACATCCCCATGGTTACCTGATTAAAATCCGAATGCTTACCAACCATCAAAATCAAATCAAAATCAAATATTTAAGGCTAACCTAATTTCTGTCTGAAGGGTAGTTTTGTCTAATCCAGAAAGTACAGAAAGTAAACTTCCAGCTAACATTTCAACTAGCACTCAAAGAAGCATTAAGCTTTGCAAGGGCCAAAACTCTGTCTTACATGGGAAGGAACCTCTAGCTGTTTTCTGAATTGTAGCATGCCAAAAAAATAGCCAGAACTTGGAAGATTTCTTATGGAATACTTATAACATTTTGGATGTAAAGAATGTGATCAATCTTTTGGGAGAAAAGACTTATCAAAAAAACATGTCCAACAAGAAATCCACAAAACCTGGCCACTTTTTTTTAATGAAATGTGGTTTTCGTTGATAAAAGTAGGCTTAGACCAACAGAACTAAAATGAAATGTCTAGCTGCACGTGTTCTTTATGGAGAGATCATTTGAGAAATTATGATGTTTTAAAACAAACTATAATTAGGATATTAACATATTACGTGATATATTATTGCAACAGATTTTGCATGTGAAGTTTCTGGTGGTTTTTCTTTTTTCATCTCTATAACTAAGGTTTGTTTTATATTTAGTTTAAAATATTTTAAAATCATTTCAGGACAGTTATATAAAACATACTATTTAAAGCCTTAGGGAGTTGAGGCAACAAATACAGAAATATGTCTAACATGAAATATTTCACGTCAAAACCAGAATTGCCCAGCAGCTGTATATGTACTTATATAAAAGTCAGGAGTATCCTGCCAGTCCAATAAAAGAAGCTTTCCAGTTTAGTTAGTAAAGTCTTCACTTGGTAATATGGAAGAATAAAGACATTCTGTTTTTCTTACTTTTCCATTCCTGCTCTTTGTCTATGCCAGTTTTTCTCAACCTCAGCAGTTTTAAGATGGGACTCCAACTCCCAGAATCCCTTAGTCAGCATGTTCAGAAAGTTTCCTGAGATTAAGAAACACTTGTCCTTGGTCATCTCTTTCTTGTGATGCATATAAGGCATAGACAAGCTTCAGTCATACATTTATGGCCATTGAATGTCCCAATTGCAATGCAAAATTCAAAAATATTAATTCTAAGTGGCTGGCCCCATACTATGTACTATCAACTCTGGACAGGATCAAACTTGTTACCAATAAAAAATATAGATATGTTGCCACATGGAGCTTAATATAAAAGAGTTCATAATTGTAGTTTAGTCCTTAAACCTCAAGACACATACTATAAATCAGTATACTTAGCAACATGCAAATGCTCCAGAATGTTAAGAATTAATACAGATTTTCATAATATGCATGAGTGACTTTAAATTTACCAAGGTTTAGTTTGAACGCACAACTTACTAATTTAAAATATTTTTAGTTTACATTTACATATGATATGATTAAGTCCCTATTTGTTTCTATTATAAAGAAAGCATAGTATGTCCCAAAGTGTCCTGTTAAGCCATATGTGCAATTATCACTTTATTCCCCCAGCCACTCCATACTTCAATTCCACATTGAGCAATTTCATGTTAAGCAATATTAATTTTGCAACAGCTAGTTATTTAGACGCCTGATCCAGTGTCTTCCATGATTGCTAAAGTTCTTATTCAACATACAAGTAAATCGTAGGGGAATTTGGAATTGGAATATGGATTCATGCAGATTTTTCTCTTGCTGTGGAAAGAAGCAGAGGAAAAGAGAGGAGATTCTTTACATTCTTACTTTTGCATATAATGTCTAGTAACAACGATGATGAAGATGAGGAGGATCCAGTGAAGGAGGGCCCCAACTGAAAAGACGCCCAAGAATTCCACCAAAACCTGAAGCTGTCATTCCCAATTCTCTAATTTATACTTACAGAGCAATTCTGCCATCATCTTTGATTCGCTTCCATTCTTTTTAATGCCCCTCTTGTTTTAAACGTTAACACAACCATGTCCCATTCTAACGACAACAATTTACTCATTCCTTCTTTGCCATTTAAAATAACAATAATGAAATTCATGCCTGTTGCCTCAGCAGAAGATCTGATTTCACCATGACATCCTCAAGAGCGAGATGTAATTATCCCAAAACTGGACAGGAGATATTATGAATAGGAAAATGAGACCGGCTGGGTGGGTGGGGGGAAATAAAAAAATAAAATAAAGGGTTGACAGCAAGACTGAATGAATGAAGATTCAGCTTAAGCTGCTGAAAGCCTAACAAGATAAAGACAGGCGGGGGCGAGTTGTCTAAAACGTGACGAAAATAAGGCCTGAAGGGGTAGAATGATAGAGAGAGATTGAGGACTACATGCTCCACGACAGAAGATGAATGGCCTCAACATGACAGCAACATGTAGCTAAATTAATCAGAACACCCACAGCACTAAACGGCGTTGGGGGAAAAAAAGCAAAACAAACCTAATGCCAACAAGATTTCAATTGAAGTTTGCATTTTTAAAGGGAAGAGACTTTGCAATACAATTCTGCATTCCATCCCTGCTTCAGAGGAAGCCTCATTGCCTTCCATGGGCTCATCTCTCAGATGTGCCTGGAGGATTTCAACTCCAAAGATAGATTTAATCCTCAGATGCAGACCATTAATGAAATACTTTGATCAACTCCTGTCCTCAAAACGACACTATAGAGCACTGCAAAACAAGACAACTAGACACAAGAACAGTTTTTTCCCGGACACCATCACTCTAAACAAATTGTTACCTCACCACTGTCAAACTACTTACTAAGACTGCATTACTGTAACTATTAGTCTTCTCATTATTCCTATCACCATCTCCTCCCACTTACAACTGCAGGATTGTTGCTTGTATCCTTACAACTTTTATTGACATTGTTTCCTGATTGCTTATTTGTACCCTATGACTATCATTAAGTGTTGTACTTTATGATTCTTGATGAATGTATCTTGTTTTTTTTATGTACACTGAGAGCATATGCACCAAAGAAAAATTCCTTCTGTGTCCAATCACACTGGGCCAATAAAGAATTCTATTCGATTCAATTATGTTCTGTTCTGTTCTATCTTGCTGCATTGTTGCAGGAAACTCACGTTACCAATTCAGGAGACAAGACCACGAAGGGTGGAGAAAACAGGTTTTTTTAATGTGCACAGGTTCAGAGATATGAATTCAAATGGCAAATTTTGAACACCGGGGTTATGCCCAAGGTGTGGTTTTTATACCTGGCATAGCATATCATGGAAAGAAGAAGTTCACACAATTGGTTATTTTTATACATAGGTATTATCTTACTATCTTACACCATTGGTTATTTTCCATGCACACTTCTTCTCATAAATTCAGTTACAGAAAGATGTAGGATGTAGATTATTTAGCAAGTTCCTTGTTGTTTTGCTAAGCTTACAACACACATAAGCCATATACTTTTGTTGAACTCTGATACACATATCTCTGAACTTTATATTCCTTCTTCATATTTCTGAGGTTTATATTCCTACTTTTTAGGGTCTTTCAGACCCCCTGCCTCATAGTGATGATGTAATGAAGAGGTTTGTGTTATGAAAGGGTGTTGGGCAATTCCTGTTGTGGCTTTGTCCTGGTTCGGATCTTGAGTGAGGGCTAATCCTATCACCCTGGAGCTGAAGACCTTTTGTCTTGTAGATAGGATGGCCCAGTCTTTCTGGGGCAATTAACAAAGGTGAGGCTGCTTTCAACAGCACATTTCTCCTTTTCTCATCCAGGGGACCATAATATTCTGCCTTTTAAATATTTCCTAAAATATTCCATTCTTCTAGGAGGGGGTAGGTGCAAACATTCTTCATTATAAAATAAAGATCATTTAAAAATACAATGGCATTTCACAAGCATTTAGTCAAAATCATGTTGTTGTTTTTTTGAAAAAATGAATAAAAATAAAAATGTTGATGTTTCATTATCAAAATGTAATGATAAACAAAATGATTTTATGTATTTATTCATTTTATAGCATAAAATAGCCCATCTTAACATAAAGTAACTGTGGGCAGTTCACAATACAAATATTTACAATATACAACACACCATATGTCAGTCAAAGGACTCCTTCCCAGCTACTGATCAAGTTAGGATGAAGGTAGTCTGCATAATGTATGTTTAAAAAAAACACCTTAATGTAGATTTTTAAAGACTATGGATTGAGAAAAGGGACACTATGAATATAATAGGATATAGTTGCCAATAGAAGAAGTTAGTGCTCCAATTTCACATCCCTTTCCCTTAACATGCCAGCCTGCCTGCTCCAGCCATATTGTCTTGCAATGTTCTGCTTAAGATCCTGGTTAGCAAAAATGTTCCATAAATTTGGGAAGATCCCTGATTAAGAGTGTCAGGATTTAAAAGATGAATTCTAAAATATCCTTCAGTGAAGAAGGTGAGATAGAATAGAATAACAGAATTGGAAAGGACCTTGCAGGTCTTCTAGTCCAACCCCCTGCCAAGACAGGAAACCCTAGACCAACCCCTGAGAAATTAGAAGACTGCTATCATTTCTCCCCTAGTCCTTCTTTTCATTAAACTAGACATACCCAGTTCCACCAACCGTTCTTCATATGTTTTAGCCTCCAGTCCCCTAATCATCTTTGTTGTTCTTCTCTGCACTCTGGGCCTTTACGAAACTAACTGTTTGAGTTTTAGATGGCCCCAATTTAAATCTTAGATTTTGAGCATGCAATGGTTTTAATTGCAAACTTTCATATTTACAAGCGTACACAGCAAAATTATGTGAGTGTGCTTTTTATATTGTAATTCAGGATGGTATTATTATTTTTGTGTGTGGTTGGATTTGGTTATAAGACTTCCTCACTTTCTTCATCATTATATTTTTTCATTTCCAGAGTATACTTGATATTGCCTATCTGGCAAATTTTAGACATAGGCTGAAACAGCTTCAATTGTAATTCCTATTTAGCATTTCTCAGGGTTATATTTCACAAACAACATTTTCATCATACATTAGGGAGTAAAAGTTAGGCAGTACAATATTATTTTACTGATACAATGTAGAGCTACAATTTTTAAACCATTAGTATTAGATTGTACCGAGTGATGAAAAAATCTCTGCAGTGCTATGTCATGTTATTGTGAGTTTGAACCAAATGAAGAACATTAATTGTGTTCTTAATTGTTGCACCTTATCATTCTTGACAAATGTATCTTGTCTTTTTATATACACTGAGAGCACATGCACCAAAGACAAATTCCTTGTGTGTCCAATCACACTTGGCCAATAAAGAATTCTATTCTATTCTATTAATATGAAATATTTTAATACTATGTTTTAATACTTAAAGGTTTTTATTTAAAATTGTACATAGATAAACAGATAATTTTAATGTGTATTTTTTAAAATGCAAAATAAGTGAGAATAATCTGTGTTTGTATATACACCCACCCCAAATCACTCCTGTACTTTAAATCCTGTTAGAGGGAATAACAAATCATGGCTTGTACAACATGTTTCTTTTATGGCAAAAGTTTACTTTTATTTTATGTTTTTCAGTTTGCTAGCCACTCTCTTGGATGATACTTAATCAAGACTGATAGTTCTACAGATTTTCTTTTCTTCTAACATGTTTGTGTATGTGTACCTTCGACTAAGTGTTGATTTCTGACAACTTCTTGGACAAGTGCCTGAAGTTTTCTGGGCAAGATTTCAGAAGTGAATTGCCATTGCCTGCTTCCCAGGTCTGAGAAAGAGTGATTGGCCCAAAATTACCCTGGTTGATTTTTGCCTAAGGTAAACAACATATCTCCCAATTTCTAGTCTGGTGCCTTAACCACTGCATTAAAATGGCTCTACTCTTCTAACAAAGCTTTCTTAAACTATAGTATATATATATTGATTGGAAATATGCCTTTGCAAAAGTATATCAGGGAATGTCTCTGTGTTAGAAGACCATTTTGTCTAATTGAGCACTTTAAAAATATATGTTTACATTTTCCTTTTCTTTTCTTTCTGCCCAGTCAGTTATCAATTTCCTTGCATCAAAGACAAAAATTACTTCAGATACAGAATTTGGACAGGATATCATTGGTACTATCACAATATGACTAACAGTTTAAATCACGGAAATTATATACAGGTGGACACACCTCTACAAAGAGAATTGGTCTCTAGCTCCCTATTTCTATTTTCTGAAGATATCTTTGATGAATGAAAGTTTATACTTTACTCCAAAATGAAGTTTATACTTTAGATTTCCTTTACAGTTTACTTGTTTTCTATTAAAAAAACAACTCCAAAAGTATCTATGAATCAAAACAAAACAAAAACATGAAGGCACACAGGAAAAATGTGTGTTGGAACATGGGCATGAATAGGCATCACATTAGTCAGATGACTCTAGTGCAGGGGTGCCAAACTCAATTTCATTGAGGGCTGCATCAGAGTTGTGTTTGACTTCAGGGGTGCAGGGTGACCGTGGCTGGGGTGGGCATGGCCAGCTTGATGTCACTTGTGTCGGGGGCACCTGTGGTGGCCTGAGCAATCTGCCAGTGAAATGGGCACCCAACCTCCGTTTTAGGCTGCAACCCTCTGGCAGCAGAAATAGAGCTTGGGATGGCCGCACACAGCCCTGCTGAGCTCCATTTTCACTGCCAGAGTCACTGAGGGCTGCTCTTTTGCTGTTCCCAGGACCGCTCCATGGGCCAGATGTAAGCACCCTGCAGGTCAAATCTGATCCCTGGGCCTTAAGTTTGATACCCTCCTCTAGAGAAATGGAAACTATAAAAATATCTGCATCTCTTTTTTTCTGGTTAAAAAGAAAATATTTTCTATTTAATATGGAAAAATGTCAGTCCATGAAGAAAAAAAATGCAGTTGTAATTCTGTTTTCTTTTCTTTTTAAATACAGACTTACAAGTGCAATTATTTTGTTTTGCAATTTAAAAATATACAATATACAGAAAATATAATCTATGCGTACATAAAGTATACATTAGATATAAAATACATATGAGGTACAAATTAAATTGTGCATGAAAACAAATCATGTCAAATTAGTAAGCTTGATTTTTCAGCTTGTGTATTACATTCTTAAATTTCACACAATTAATTTGTAAAATTGTAGTATGTTTTTTTCTAAAAACTCATACTTATTTTAATGGCTACACTTTACATTAATCGAGTTACTAAATATAGATTAATGAACCACAGTAATTAAGATAATTATGATCATAAGTTGGAATTGTTTTTTCATGAACTTTCATAAAGTTTTTTTATGAGCTGTCAGAACAATGTGACCGGTGGGATATAGTTTTGGTACTTGCATTTATGAACTTATTATTGTCTCTTTGATGTACAAATGTTTACCACTTTTCCATGGGAAACATTTGTGTATTAAAATGCTTGTATGGCTACCCATCTTAAAAAGAACTCATTAATCATACTTGTTCCATTCAGTTTTAATAGTATATAGTATATATCCGTGATGGCGAACCTATGGAGTCATTTCTGAGGGTACGTGAGGCACTGCCCTGTAAAAAAATGACCCAACGGGCAAACTGGAAGTGACTTCCGGTTTTCCCGTAGGACCGTTTTTCGTCCTCCGGAGGCTTCAGGAGGCTTCTCTGAAGCCCCTGGAATATTCAAAACAACCCAGCAGACAAATTGGAATCACTTCCGGTTTGCGTGTTTGGTCGTTTTTTACCCTCCGGAGCCTTCAGGACGCTTCCCTGAAGCCCCCAGAGGTTTTAAAACAGCCCAGCAGGCAAATCGGAGTCACTTCCAGTTTGCATGTTGGGTCATTTTAAACCCTCCGGACCCGTCAGGAAAGCGTCCTGAAGCCTCCTGGGCCTTCAGGGAAGCATCCTGGAG
>JANHFT010001223.1:112681-123366 GCA_032467955.1 Pseudoxenodon macrops
AGACAGACAGACAGATAGATAGATAGATAGATAGATAGATAGATAGATAGATAGATAGATAGATAGATAGATAGATAATAGTCTCAACTGGGGGAACATTTGGATTAGCCCAAGATATTTTGTTGAAGAAAGAGGACAATATGGTGCCTTTCACTCTATGACTGGAAGCATACCAGACTTGCATTGGAAACTTCCTTTTAATATTAATCTATTTAAGTCAGCAAAGGCCTTCACAGCCATTTTAATGGGCATTAAATAGGCTCTCTAAGAGCTCAGAACCACACACTTGGAATCAAGTATTATCCATTAGCTTTTCTATCTAGAAGTGGAATCCAGATCTTTGCAGATCTTAAAGCAATCAAATTTCATTTCTTGCCCACTAAAGTCTACTGAATCTCATCAAAATTATGCACTTTGTACTCCCAAACCAAACTCAGGGGTGTATGCATATGTGTACGTGTTTAAGGCAATATCATCAAGTATTGTATATTTCTCCCATAGCATAAAATTGGCCACAGCTGAAAATGGACTAGATTGGCCTTCAGTAATTTCTAACAAGCCTAATTTCCAAGATTTAGACTTGGGCAAATATTAGTGAAGTTTCAATTTATTGTGACAAGCCACATTCTCAAGAGTCATGAGAAAAATAGATTAATTCTAAAAAGGGAAGTCATTTAATAACATTTAACTTGCAATTCTAATAAATAGATTTGCCAGAACTTTGGCTTATTTTATAACATCATCTGGAATTCAAACAATTGGTGATATTATCTTCAGCTTTTAAAAAAATATTTAATAGGTTTTTAACAGGCAGTAAATTTGACATTTAAAAGGAAAAGAAAACTTCTTTCAAAAGTTAAAATTGTTGCTTTATGTTGATATAGAAGATGCTTGTCACTGAAACTATCAGGTATTCAGTCTGCCACAAATGTAATCATGCTTATAAAAAAAAACATGTGCAATAGTTTCTTAGCTAACCGTGAAAATTATCAGATTTTTTCCCCTCAGTTTTCACAATTTTACCTTTGTAAAGTATATAATTTTTAATCTAAAGACAATGTAACTATTTTGTTCTGTCCACTCTCCTAAATTGAGAAAACAAATATCTGGGGCACATTTATTTTCAAAAATCAAAACATGTTATTTTCACATGATTTTAAATTAACTGGAATCTTGACCTCCTGAAACTGTGTGAGATGGAAAACATTACTGCTCAGTGTTGGGATACACAGGACATATATTTATGTTAAAGTTGGAACTCAACAATAGGGATATTCTAGACAATAATCCCATAATTCTATGTTCCATAGGAAATTTGTAACTAAAAATTACATTATTTGCCATGGATAATGAAATTATTTTACTAAAGTAACAATGAATTTCTGAAACTTTTGTAAATAGTTTTGAAATTCATTCTGTGTATATTTCTTAGCTATATCAATATTAACTGCTCAGAATCTTATTTTACTTACATTCAAAAGGAGAACAAAGGTCCATATGTTCCTCACAGGGTAACTTCCATTCAATTCATTTGGAATGACAACCTCTCTTCCAACCAATGAGAACATCTACAGCTTTGTAGAACATTACAGGAGGACATTTTATACTAAATGTAAGACTTCTGAGGAAAACCGCATTCCCTGTGCTAAATTCTTTGTTCCCCTCTCGAAAGACAGTGGATTGAAACATACTAAATCATGTATGGCTTCTAATCATGAGAATAGCTTAATTTTGTATTCCTATCATAATAACAATTGTTGACATGAAAAAAGTGATATACAATTGGGTGACAAAATAAGATAAAGTTAAAGAGGAAGAAAAATATTTTGCAGCCAGTTTCTGTTAAGTATAATGTATAAATTTTACTCTTAAAAAAAGCAAATAGGTTTTCACCTTATTTGATGGAAAACAATACATTCAATGATTATCAATAAGCTTCCTTTTACAAGATCATTTCATATAGAATGCAGCTTCCTGAAGGAAAAAACTTATTTCTTCTAACAGATTTCTGAAAAATCTCAGTCTACACTTTTGGCTTAAGTCATACAAATCTTTAACTTAACTCACCTAACAGTCATAATATGGTTTGTTTGCTTTTGATTTAACATGCTTTGTCACTACAGTATGTATTGGCCAATTGTAGTCTATTTAATAATCATGGTTAAATAAACTATGATTTACCATGATGCAGAAACCCTGCCAGACTGAACATAACAATCCCTCAAAATAAACAATGTGAAAATGTAAGGGAAGTTTGGCAGTAGAATTCAACTGGAGGAAGAAACAAGGAAGAGAGGAGTATAGGAAAGCAATAAAAAACTAACCTGCTAAATAGTTGCTGCTTGCAAGGAGTGTTCTGGCAGCTGTTGGTTGCCAATTGCATATAATTGAGGGACTACTTCTCCAAAATAAGCAGAGGAAGCTGAATAAAAGGCTGCCAATTTCCAACAAGCAAGCGTGTGAGTGAACAAGAAGTAACATGAATTTGGTAGCAAGAGTTCTGCAGGGGAGTTTAAGGTAGATCTCTCTTAATAAATATTTCTTGTAAGTTTTAGCAAGTATAGGTACCGGTAGTTAATCTAAGAAGCTGAAAAAGGAACAAGAAAAAATATGTTTTCTCTTGGTGATGCCTTAAGAAATAGAAGTAAACATAAGTTATGGCACTCTGCTGTTCCATCCGGAAACGTTTGGGCAAATTTAATTCCTGCGCCAAAACAAGACTGTATATACCTACAACTAAAAGATTACACTTGTATTTAAACAAAAAGTCAGAAAATGGTGGTCTAATGGCCATAATTCAGATCAGAAACCAGAGTAACCCAGTTATTATGGAAAAAATATGCAAGAATGAGGGAGAATGAACTTTCAAACTCAGCTGAGTATATTGTAACAGTTCAAAAATTGGAAGTATTTAAAGTCCATCATCATCATAATAAATACATTGCTTTTTCTCCCTGATCCACTATTTTGAACTGTTAGTTTTAAGGACATAGAGAGTACCTCTTTTAAAGACAGGGAAGAAAATCTGTCTATATACCACCAGTCCTGGAACTTGTCAAATTGGTTGACAAGCAAAAGAAAAAGAATGGGAGGTAGCACAAGAAGCTGAAGCTCTCAAAAGGCATATACAAAAGAGGTCCCAAAATAATACTTGCAGATAAGCCAAAACTATAGAGGTGGCCTCAGGAAACATAAAGCTCAGAAGGAGCTGAGGTTAGTGACATATTCTAAAATTAACAAATAATGGATTACTTTATAAATAATAAATGAATAATTCCAAAAAAAAGAATTAGTACACATGCTGATGAACAACAATGACAAATACAAACAGGTAACTCAAAAGATGAAACAATACAACTCCAAATATGGCTTATTCCTCTGTGAAGAGAGAGCAAATATTACCTTGATATTTGAAAAGCAAGTTGAAGTGGGGTGAGATGGAAGCTTGAAACTGGTTAAAAAAAATGACTAAGGGATACTTACCTGCTATGAAAAAATTATGGAGTACCTTCAAAATGCCAGATAAGTGAGGAAACAGAAGCATTGCCCCTGGTTTTAAAAAGAGTAAGAAGAGGATGCAGGACACCACAGGCCATTCAACAATTAACAACTAGGAAGATTCTAGAGCAAACTAAAATCTTTCTCCATGAATGTCAGAAACAACTTATGCCACTTAACTACTTTAAAAGATTGAGGGAATGCTGCAGATGTAATAGATCTTGCTTTAAGAAAACTATTTCCCAAAGTACCTTTGGGAAATCATACAACTTTCCCAAAATTGTATGATTTGGGGCAGAGATTGTGATAGGAAGTGTTTATTTTCAGAGCTCTGATTCAGACACACCTATCCATCCAGAATAAGATAATTTAAACCAGACAGATAACCCACAGATGAATAATGGGCAAAGCAAGAAAGCACCTTCCCTAGTTTCTATTGTTATTCTAATAATTTCCATCATATACGTACCAAACAACAAATGTTAGGAAGGCAAATCAAAGAATTAGACAGCCCTGTGTGTAATACTCAGTTAAGACAACTTATGCTGAGTTGATTTACACCAATGGCATCGATGAACCTCATATTTCATTATTGATCTGCCTTTAAAACCTACCCAGTGACATATTTCAAAACCCATCTCTTCCACAATTTCTTAGCTATGTGGCACAGTAACAATCATGCTTTTTTTTTCTTTTAAGAAATGCAAATCAATATTAATTAAAATTAGACAAGGATTTGTGATGGAAGGGGTCTGTGTACTCAGAGGACATAGTGGCCATTAAATAAACTTTAAGACTTATTACTTAAAAGACTTTAAAATGAAGTCAATGCATTGTATGTCCTAGGGGAAAGTTGAAGGTCTCTGTTCCATGGTAAAACATTAAATTATAGGTGCCACAATCAAAGGCAAATACAATTAAGAATCATGCAGTTAAATGTTATGTGTCACTCTCTAAAGAATCTATATTAGAAGATTTAATTAAAACTTTAAGGAAAAGAATTCCATGGTGTTAGTTAAAGACCAAAAAAATATATATGACTCTTTCTCTTTTATTAAACAACCTGCATACTTTCCTGTTCATTATCGTGAAGGCAACATTTGCATTTTTTGATAGAGTATTCTTTTTTTTTTGCCTCTTTTTCCCCCCCTTGTCTTACATCAGTCAGTGGAAAAAGTGCCACCACAGGCATCATTAACCTTCCAAATCTGCCTCAAAACAAATAGTACAAGAGCTCACTAATTTGAAGATCAAAAAGCCACTTGTCCATTATATAATTGGAATGAAAGGCAAAATGTTGCCGTTCTGAAGAGCCTAGTAATTACTAGCTGTTAATTGCTCTCTCGTGGTGGCTCACTTTTAATTAAAAAGAACAGCTCGTCGCAGGCCGATAAGCAGTGGTAGAGTCCACTGGTTTAATCAACAAAGCAAAAAAAAAATTTGTTTCTGCCATGGCCAACAACAGCTTGAGAAATCTTCAGATGTCCAATGGAGATTAAAAACTGTCTATTTAATGCAGTCAGATTTTATTTTAAACCAAGGAAATGACTATTTGAAGCCCTCCGGTATGAGGGTCCCTACCACATCCCTGCTGGTGCTTATTGGGATTAATCGCTTACTTGCGGTTATGATCATTCAAGTAAAGAAATTTAGCTACTTTTCCCTTGACTCCATCGTTCTTGGATAATTGGCCTGTCTGAGGTGAGCACTTTTTTTAAAGGGGAGAAAAAGGGGGATGGAGTGGGGAAGAAAGTGCTTTAAAGTATGGAAGGCCCACAGACTGTGCATTTAATTACTGTTCATATTTCATGCAGTCAAACAGAATTTCATTTAAGAAAAAAATGATTTACCTATCTTTAAAAGGCCTTCGTGTGCACAGCTCTTGATTCCCTGCCCATCTTTTTACTTCCTACCATCCTATTTACATGCCAATTTTTTTTAAAAAATGTTAGCATTAATACTTTCAGCAGCTTCTGAGTTTTTAATGTATAAAACAAATGACAGGTCTCATCAAGGCAAATAATCCTTGATTCCTCACGATTGTTTATTTAATTAAATCTGCTATGTCTTGTTTAAATAAAACTATTTTCCCCCTCCATAATTGGTCTCCTTTCTATCTCTCTAGCAGAAAATTGTTATGTACATAATAAGTCTCTGTTTTTCAGCCTTTGCCTTTATAACTCATAAAACTCTTAAAATCAGTTCATAATTTGTTCTGGTGCTTGTTTGCTAATGATGAATGAACATTTCTGTTTCATTCTATTAGATGAAACAAATGAAAAACACACTAATAAATGAACCGTGTTTGTGTTTGTGTGTGCTACTGTCTGGACCAACACTGCTATGCCAGAAAATAACAAAGCTTGCTTAATAGATTTAATCCTAACATATATAGTGATTCTATACTAATGTCTAATGAAAGTAGACAAGCTTTTATCACAGTTTAGGACATTGGTAGCCTTGAACCTACTTTGAAGTCCCATTACTTTCACATCTGTCCCCGTAAAAATCAATAAATGCAGATTTGACATTTCCTGGACTCTTGTCATACTGCATTAAACTGTTAGTCTTTGAACTATTAAATTGAAGAGTCTAAGAATACAAATAAATGAAAATATGCTCCAGATTAGCATAATAGTAAAAAAAGAACTTCAGATAGAAACATCAAACTTTTACTTTCTTTTTGGGATCTAATACCATTCATTATTCTGTTATTAATTATTCACCTAGTATTAATTAAGTGAACTCATAACACAAAAATGTATATACACAGCAACAACATGCAAGATAAAAATGAATATATTGAACTATGTTACAATTTAACTATTAGAAATAATCAACTTGTAATTAGAACATGTCTTTAATATTTCTTTTTATAATTCGCTTTTCAAGCTTCAAACAATGAATTATTGCAACAGAGATTACAGTTCTTCTGATTACAAATATCCCTTCCTCCCCTCGCCAATAAAATATACCCCAATATGTATTTCTTCAATTGAAGTTGAAAGTAATTAATTTTAACTTCAATTGATTTATATTACATAAAGTGTATTCCTATTAGAAGAAAGCCCCACAGAATTGAGTGGGACTTATTTTCAATTAAATGTTGGATTTAGCTAAGCAGTTTCAAAATAGTGTTCTGGGGCAAGGGGAAACTTGTATAATATTTCAGAATTCTGATATTATCCTACTAAATACCATGTCATAATTTTTAAAATGCACATTTATTTATATTTTATACAATTTGGAGAATCAATAAAGGAGACTATAAATAGTTCAGGATTGAAATGAGCTTCATTGTTTTCTTGCAAATGTTTCATTACGCAAACTAGGTAACTGCATTGATGATTATATCTAGTTTGGATAATGAAACATCTGCAAGAAAACAACCAAATTTATTTCAATCCTGAACTACATATAGTAGTTTATTGAGTCTTCAGATTGTATAAAGAGCATCAAAGACCCCTCAGTTTGGAGAATGCTAAATTTAACTACTGAAAGGCATAATCCTATAGGCATCCTGGAGGAACAAGAATTTACATTTCCTGAAACTTAGACATTACAGTATTCACTAAGGATACAATCCTTCCACCTCATATATCACCTATTCAACTTCGAATTTACTCTTCTTTTAAAACACGCCAAAACAAAAGCTCCTGGCATATTATTTAAATTGACCTATTAGGTAGGTAATAAATACAACCTCATTTCTCTTATTTCTATCACTGAGGTACTTGCGTCAACTGTGAAAGTCTCTTCCTCTTTTGTCAGGACAGTAACTCAATCTGGACTCATGCCTTCAACTTCAGATAATTGTACTTAGAATCAGCCTTTGCCTTCTCTGCAGTTTTAAAATTATAGCCTACATAAGCATTCAGGATCCATCTAATGTTCCATTCTATGAGAGATGCTACCCATTTCTATATTTCTTTTTTTACTTTTTTTTCTTTCAAATTGAGAGAACATTTTTGATTTTCTTAATCTCTTAAACTTTCCTATTTTTAAGTAGTGGGTCTTTTCCAAATACGGATTATCCTACATAAGATTCTTAAGAATCACACTTGCTCCAATTATCAGTTTATTATGGATTATACCAGGGACAATATTATACTGTCCCTGGTATAGTATTGTGCATATCATGCTCCTATGTTTCTCTGTTTAAAAATAAACAAATTAGAAAAGAATAAGAAAATACAATATTCTTCAAACTACCTCCTACCCATGTCTTTAAAGCAGGGGTGTCAAACTCATGTTGTCATGTCGTCATCACATGATGTATCGGGACTTTTTTCCACTTCGCTAAACTGGGGGTGGGCGTGGTCAGCACGTGACGCATCCCGCCTGTGGGCTGTGAGTTTGATACCCCTGCTTTAGAGGTTACATTTCTGAGGACAAATCTCAGAGATATGAATGAGAAGTTACACCTGCTTCAAAAGGGGTCAGGGTAGTTTGTAGTGATTAAACCATTTTTTAGGCCTGGAAACCATTTTTTTGTTGGATCTTCAGGCCTGCCACATTTACTACTACTGTGGGAAACCCTGACATTTTACAGACAGTTTATACCAGCATTCACAGACGTTGCCTTGCCCCTAACAGAACTGTTAATGGGGCCAACCCCTGCGAAGCCACGACCAACCCAATGGACTGTCAAAAAGCCTTGAAAACATAAAATGAAAAAAGATGGTTTCCAGGCCTGACACCATTGCCATTTCCTGTGCTCCTGAAAGTCCAGCACCAGGATCTTAATTGATCCTTAGTTGAATTAACCCTGTGTCATTTTATGTGCTTCTGATCCTTCATATTCTGGGCCTGCAATTAACCAAGTCAAAAAGACTTACATTGTTTCTACCGCAACACCTTTCTCCTTAAACTAACTTCAGGCTTTCATCCATTCCTTTGGCTCCAGAAAATACTGCAGGACGTGGTAAAAGGACCAGGCTAGAAAGTAGGAGACCAAGAGTTCAAGTCCTTCCTTAGCCCTGAAAGTCAATTTTAGGCCAGTCACTCTCTCTCAGCCCAACTCAACTCACAGGGTTGTTGTTGAACCAAGTTGTTATTCTTGCTTCCTTCAAATTCTCCTTCACTGTTTAATTAAGAGCAGACCTCAGTCCAAAACGCTTTGTTTTCCTGACTTAATTCCAACCTTGTTATATGGGTTTAATAATATTTATCAGTTTTAGAATATTACTGAGACTATACAGATTTCCCATATGCTGACACGGGAACCACTTTGTCATTGGCCAAAGGGAAAAAGATTGTCCAGTTGAGGCTGGCCCTGAACATTACTAGGTACACAGTCAGGTCATCTATACTAAACTCCAAAGCAATAAAAGGAAACTGAGGGAAAAGCTTGGTCTCCTTTTCACCCAAACTATGTGAAGCTTTTTATCACTTTAGACGTTAAGTATAGCATCCTCTGAAGAATGATTCTCACCTAGAAATGTGTTTTAACCTTGTGAATTCAAGTCCCGCCTTAGACATCTGGGTGACTTTGTGCCAGTTATTCTGGCTTAACCCAACCCACCTCACAGGGCTATTGTGGGAAAAGTAGGAGGAAGGTGGTGTGTTAGATAGGTTCGCCATCTTGAGTTATTTGTAAACGTAATAAAGGCAGGATATAAATAACCAAATAAATAAATTTCTTACTGTTTGCGTAAATTGTTATGATTAGTGCTACTCTTACAATAATTTCTACCCTTAGTGTAAGGGGGGGAAAATACTTGTGTGAGGGTTCATCTATAATTTGAAGCGATAAATCCCAGTCAGATGTACTTCTTTGAGAATGGAACCATTCATATTCTGTAGGACAAAGAGTGTTTGTTTATTTTCCATCTGCTCAGCGTCATCATGTAAAAACAGTGTATATCAAAGGCTCCGTATATCTCTAGGATTCCTGCCTTACATGATAACTGACCAAGTAAATTCCCTCTTTAGTGAAATGCAATAAAACGAATATCAGAATATGGCACGAACCAAAATCAGTCATTTTCCTGAAGTATTAGCTCCGCACCGGCTGTAGGGACACTATCTTCCTCAACCAATAATCATTGGCTTCATCAGGACCCCACACTAACCTCTCCGTTCATTGAAACACTGGCACTTCCTTCAGGTTGGCCATCTGCACCACTGGGAAATTAGTCTCACTCGATAAATTCCCATTCAGTGTTTCCATCTCAATCTGTATCCTCCTCCGCCCACATACCACTAGATAACGCCACCTTGCAACAATGTCTTTATCAGTAGATTTTTCTGCACCTTCATTTTCCTGTGTTCCTTCATGCGAGCCTGCTGGCCCTCTCTGGCTGCACCCTAAAATGATAACTCTGACCTCTTATGTTCACTTTGCGATAACACAGCCGGCGAAGGAATTTTTCTCCTCTTCCCACCCCTGCTACCAATCTTTAGTCAGCACCTGTCACCAAACTCAGCCTTAACTTTCAAAGATTTCTTTTAGTTCTCTGTGCTTTTTTCTTCTTTCTCCTCCCACTCACCTCCCCCCCCAATCTCATTTTAAGGTTTATCAGAGGAAACACTTGCACTCTGAAGGATGGCTACCACACTGTGACAGATTAATCCAAGTTGAGTGAACTTCCTTAATAAAGAGGGCTTTAATTATTATGAAGGCACTTAGAACACAATGAGAGCTGACATCTGACAGAACATTCTCTGCCAGCTCCACATTGTCTTAATGTCAGGCTCGGTCAGTTCCCAGCCTTAATTATATCCTGTTTACAAACATTAGGCCTGACTTCAGATGAAGTCTTAACAAAGGTTGACAAAGGTCAGGGTCACATCACAAGGATGTTATCTGTCTGTGTGTTCCTACTGATAAAGGAGGAAGAGAAGAAAGATTGGAAATTATTTGGGGAGATAACTTTGCTACACATACATAGACACATCCACAGCCTCCTAAAAGTTTTGGATAATCTGAAAGAATGCACATACTTTTACCACTCTTGTGTTCTCTAGATCAATGGGACAACCACACCAGGGGTGGGTTCTAACGTACCTCGCCGCCAGTTCAATGCCTCCCACGCCACGTGGGCGCGCGCGCATATGCGCAGTAGAAAAAAATCTGAAAAATTTAAAAAAAAAGGCCGAAAACAAGATGGTGACGTATGCGCAATGCCAGAAACTCAGCTTCTGCACATGCGCAGAAGAAAAAAAAGCAGAAACAAATTCCCACA
>JANHFT010001223.1:141763-158577 GCA_032467955.1 Pseudoxenodon macrops
CATTCAAGATGAGATTGGACTGCCATTTGTCGGAAATGGTGTAGGGTCTCCTGCTTGAGCAGGGGGTTGGACTAGATTACCTACAAAGTCCCTTCCAATTCTGTTAATCTGTAATCTGTAGTCCAGAATTCTGGGAGTTGTTCTCCTACAACATTTTTGAAGGACACCAGGTTGGGAAAAGTAATTATTCTAGCTTTTTTCTTAGACCCAGGCATGTTCACATCTCATACCTTTGGGACATAAAGCTAAGTGTAAAAATAACCAAGGAGACCTACCTCAGTTATGTGTATTTTCTGAGATGATCATATTTCTCATTAAAAAAGAAAGAAACCTGGAAAGTCAGCCATTTTGTCTTTTTCAGTTTAAGCAGCTGTGTTCACAAACCTACCTGCACCTTCCTGTTTTGATTATTGTTAATTCTTTGTTTATTGGCCTTCCAGGTCACTCATAAACAAGAACATATGGTCCAAAGCTCTGCTTACCAGGGTTCTCCTACCAGATTATGTTGTGATCAAATTCGGTGCCCTGTTTTAAATCAATTGGATTTGGCATTGTGTCAGACAATGTGTTACTTTTTAAAACAGCTATGCTTGCTTTTTAAGATGTTTTCACTTTGCCTCTGGCTCCATAGTTTAGTCAAAGAAACTTTCACCAACTTCAGTGTATTTAATATTTGTCTGACAGTAGCTTGTTATGAACTGCCCCAACCTCATCACCACCTCCTCCCATCCCCATTTTTTTTTTCCCCTAAGTCAAAAAGTTCTCCTGGGACGTTTTTCAGAATTCCCTTTTTCGTCAAAAGCTACCATAACTCTAAAAGTAGTTTTCAAGGCCACTTAAGAGACTTGTTATCTTTAGCTAAACATCTGTATTTACATATGGATGGATGCTAAATCTTTTGCCAAAAATAGATCATTGTACAACTGGCAGTATTGTATTATAGAAGCATGCTTTGGCCAATTAGGGTTAGAAATGGCAACAGCTTATATAATGCAGCCATTGTAAAGAATTCCCAGAGGGGAGCGGGAAAACATACAATGATTGAGTCACTCTGGACCCCAAATGCATTGAAATCCTTCCAAAAGGTAAAATATTAGATTTTTTTAAAAAGAAAAAAAGAAAGAGAAATGTTTAGCAGTTAAACACTGGCGTACTGTAACCAACTTTTTTTTTCTGGCCACAGTTGTTTCTGTTGTGTGCTTGGCACCACAGACAAAATTTTCCAAGAGGAAAAGAGAAAAAGATTATTTTCACTCTAGGTACCACTCCTATTTGAGGCAATAACATCATAATGGAAGAATAATCATTTCAAACAATCGTTTGGAGATTGTACAGGCTACAGCCAAGGAGGAAAGGAGCCAATTTCACTGTTTTCCTGAACTACATCATTGCATTTTGCCTAATATGCAGCAGAGAGGCATCTTTCTGGGCTGGTTAAAGAAAAGTGTTAATATGTAAGGATTTAATTTTGGAGGAATCAAAGATCTGGTCTATTCTTCCAAAGTGTGTTAGCTCAACCATTAAGTTAAAGAGTCAAACATGTATATTCATTCCAAAGGTGCTTTGTCCTCAGTCTGCAGCCATAGCATCAACTGAGAAACTTTCTACGGGGCTTTGAAAACTTTGTCATTATATCTCTTGTTGGCTAGAAAAGGAATATAAACTGACTGCAAGGAACAGAATAGAATAGCAGAGTTGGAAGGGACCTTGGAGGTCTTTTAGTCTTTGATTTCTTTGAAGATGTTTTGCTTCTCAGCCAAGAAGCTTCTTTGGTTCTGACTTAATGGTGGAGGATGGAAGGATTTCAGGTCCCAGTATTCTTCAACATCTTCATCAATGGATGAAGGGACAGGTGGGGAACTCATCAAATTTGCAGACCACACTACACTGGCAGGAATAGCCAACACTCCAGAAGATAGGCTTAAGATACAGAAGGAACCTGACAGACTTGAACATTGGGTGCTATCTAACAAAATGAAATTCAATTGTGAAAAAAGTAAGGTTCTACATTTAGGCAAGAAAAATAAAATGCATAGGTACAGTATGCATGGTACCCAGAGGTGGGTTCCTACTGGTTCTAACCGGTAACTCGGCAATGATGTCATGGAGCCAGTTCTGTCGATGTCTCCATGGCTGCTGCCATCTTGGATTTTTTATTGCTGCGTGCACGTGCGCAAGGCGCAACCCTTAGCAAACCTGCAACAATAAGATGCACAACCCACCTCTGGTGATACCTCGCTCAATAGTAGTAACTGTGAGAGGGATCTTGGGGTCCTAGTGGACAACCATTTAAATATGAGCCAGCAAGGTGCAACAGCTGTCAAAAAAGTCAACACAGTTCTAGGCTGCATAAACAGAGGAATAGAATCAAGATCACGTGAAGTCTTAATACCACTTTATAATGCCTTGGTAAGGCCACAGTTGGAACACTTGGAATATTGCATTCAGTTTTGGTCGCCATGATATAAAAAAGATGTGGAGACTCTAGAAAGAGTTCAGAGATGAGCAACAAAGATGATTAGGAGGCTAAAACATATGAAGAACGGTTGCAGGAACTGGGTATATCTAGCTTAATGAAAAGAAGGAGTAGGGGAGACATGATAGCAATGTTCCAATATCTCAGGAACTGCCACAAAGAGGGAGTCAAGCTATTCCCCAAAGCACCTGAGGGTAGGACAAGAAACAATGGGTGGAAACTAATCAAGGATTGAAACAACCTAGAACTAAGAAGATATTTCCTGACAGTTGGGACAATTAATCAGTGGAACAACTGCCTGCAGAAGTTGTGAATTCTCCAACACTGGATGTTTTTAAGAAGATGTTAGATAACCACTTGTCTGAAGTGGTGTAGGGTTTCCTGCCTAAGCAGGGGGTTGGACTAAAAGACCTCCAAGGTCCCTTCCAACTCTGTTATTCTATTCTGTTCCTTGAGGTCAGTTTATATTCCTTTTCTAGCCAACAAGAAATATAATGACAAAATTTTCTAAGCTCCATAGAAAGTTTCTCAATTGATGCTATGGATACAGACTGAGGACAGGTCCTGTCGGGATTTTGCAAGCTGAGATTCAAACTGGAAAGTTAGCTTTCACTCAGGAGACCAACAGAAATTTGTATCACTGCACTGGGCTTTGCCTTGTTTGATGGAAAATGTGCTTTACCATTTCAGTTCTGACTGGTTCGTTCAGTTTATTCAGAAGCAGAGATGCCCAATAACCCCCTGTGGAAGGAAGCACCCGAACTATAATTCTTACAAAAAAGGAAATGGAACAGGAACATCTTCAGTCAAGGCATTGATGTTCATGTTTTGAAAACTTCTAGATTGGTTACAGTGTCCTTCATACCAAAGCACCATACTGAAATATTTGCTATGTTTCTAATTACACATCCTCAAGATAATGGCAGAATAAGAGTCCTAAACGACCTACACTTCCATAAGGTTTCTTTCCAGAGGTAAGATGTTCAGGCAAAGTTTGTTTTTCAAATTCATTTTATAAGGGCAGGAGATTGGTTTTTCCATCAGGAAATATATTTCCGCCTAATATATTAGGATGCTCTTTTCTTTGAAGTGGGAATAGAACCAATCCTTGTTTGTTTGTTTGTTTGTTTGTTTGTTTGTTTGTTTGTTTGTTTGTTTGTTTGTTTGTTTGTTTAATCGTGACATTTCTTTTCCAAGCAATTGTTGAGATAGTTTAACCAGACCGCTGTTTTTCACAGTGCTAATAATTCATACTTATTTTAATGGGTATGATAAACTTTAAATTGTTATTCTCTGTTTATTCCTTTGGAACTTAAAAACTTACAACTTAAAAACTTAAGAACATTTTGTTCTTAAAAGCCCAAAAATTAAAATAATAAAATAGTTCAAGCTTAAATACTGAAGAATGGCTGTAATTATAATGGGGGAGGAGAACAGTACTACAATTATCAGATATTTTGAAAACACTGACTAGAAGTAAAGACACAGCAATGATGCCTTAATCTGAGGAGGGGAAATGGGCAGCCCAGTCTTTCTCGACTTCCTGTAATCTGTTTTATTGCAACAATTGCTGTGAAAACATTCAGACAATGAGGTCTTAATAATCGTGGATCTCTCTATAGAATGACAAGTTGGCAAGTGGGCTTCTAAACTTCAGATATTCAGAAGAGGGGTGTGGGTGAAAGAAGAAAAAAAACCTCCCTCATCCACCCAATATTTCAGACACATGTCAACTGTTGTTATCATTACTGATCCACTCTTACAAATAGAGTCCCTTGCTGGAAAGCTGAGAGCAGGCCAAGCCAAATAAACCAAGCAAAACCCATAATTGTATACTGACAAGCCAGGTTGCACAGGACGATGCATAATGGGAGTTTATGTGCATAGACACACACGCTCTTTCTCACACACGCACACATTCAAAATGCAGAGCCTTCCTCTTAAACCCCGAAGCACGACAGCACTAAGCAAACTAGGCTGAATTACAGCAGAGAATTCTGACCAAGTAGGTTTAAGGTCACTATTAAAATGCATGCAGATATTTCAAGATGCTTTAGAACAGGATAGGCAACCTCCAGTTACTGGCCAACCTGATCAGTTGGGAAGATGGTGAAAGATGCAGATTAGCAACATTCAATTCAGTGTACAGGTACTCCTTTGAAAGACATTTCCTAGCTCAGACGTCGGCAACCTTAAACACTCAAAGAGTCACAAAGGTCCTAACCGGAAACCCCCTGTTCAATTCTGGAGCCAACCGGAAGTCCGCTTGCCCTGCCATAGAATCTCCTCCTAGCGTGGCATCCTTTTTCCTCTACCTGTCCTAATTGAAAGCCCTATCAATTGTGGAGCCGACTGGCGACAGGGAGCTGCAGCAGAGGGATGAAAGACCCACATGCGGCTCCAGAGCCACAGGTTGCTGACCCCTGTCCTAGGCTATTCTTTCGCTTCTCTACTCTAAAAGTAGAGAGTAAGGGCTTGAAACACACCCATTCATCTTTATTCACCTGCTCTCATTTTAGAAATTAAACCTCAGGAATGTGTACTGATTTCCATTTTAACTGCTCACGAGACAGCATACTGGGACAAGACAGGGGCAGCATGTCAGTCTTGGATTTCCTGCTCCGATGTTGGCTTTCTCCATGTGTTAAGTCTTCTAAGAAGAGCCCTGCTTTTCATGCACTCCTCTGAAATAACATACAGGTGCCAGCAGCTGCCATGGCTCAAATGGCAGCAAAAACATTCTGCCGTGTCCTGTACTCCACGGGATGATTGCCTCATGCATGAGCCATGGCTTGGGAACAATAAACAAAGTAAATGAGGTAAGGGAGATCATTCTTCAAACCGGTGGACTTCCAGAGAATAACTGGGATCCAAAAATAGGATACTTGTTGACATGATGCCCATGAATTAGTTCCCCGAGCCAGGATAATCCATCATTCTACTACTTCTTGTCTGTAAATTAACTCAATATTGTTTTGCCATAGGAGCACTGACCATGATTAATGAGCAGGATAAGTACACGAGGGAATCCTGGGGATTCTGGGAGATGTAGTTTCAACACATCTGAAGGACATCAGGCTGTGGAAGATCAAGTTATAACATTGCTTCAATCAGCCTTATTTGTTCCAGAGATCAGCAGGGATTTCGGACACCACCACCCTTGAGCAATATAGCAAATAAATAAACAAATTCTCACATTTCAAACAATGATCACATCTCATGAGACTTTGGTGGTCTTGAGATCTCACAAAAGGACATTGTAATCTTGAAGTAGACTGTTTAGGATCCACCGAAGTGGTTAATTCCTAATTTTGAAGCAGCTTCCCTAGGTTCGAGTAGTAGCATTTCTCTACACTGGACCTGAGACCTTTTATCACTGGTTGCTAAAGACTGAATCATTGAACTAAATGTTAGCCTATCCATTTGGTGGCTTCTTCTATAACACAGTTATTTTATGCATTGTTTACAATGTCTAATCATGCTTTGGAAGGCGAAATATAAATAATTTAACCAGCGGTAACAACATTGCATTATGTCAGCATTCAAGAAGTCCTCTAGGTATAGCACAGTGTAGTGGATTTGTGGCCACACCTGTATGTAAATCAGTCTTCAACTTCATTGGTGTTGCATAGCCAATTACAAGTAAATGGAAGGACTCTATAGTTAGTTATAAAGTCACGTTTCCAAATTTGGTGCCCTCTTGATGCCTGAGAAATGGCAGGGAATTCTGGGAGCTGCAATTCCAATGAATTTGTTTCAGTAGAAAAAAGAACAACAAAGACTTAAATAAGATAAGTGTTTGAAAAGAGGAACAAAGAGGTTAGGTTGTTTCAAACCAGAGTTCTTAGTTCAGAATATCTCAGACTAAACAGTTACTGTATGTCCTCCACATAATAATGGTACGTGTAAGAAACTACAACATTTGTTACTATTTTATATTTGCCTGGTTGTGTGAAGAAAGGGCTGGACCTGTTTCACATTGCAGGCCCGATGAAGTACACTGTACACATTACCCATACTAATTTTCCAACATGGCAACAGGATTCTGCCTGGAGGAACTAGTCCCAAAAATAGAAAAGATTCGATCAACATGGATAAAAGCCAACATATATTATGACCTGGATGATATGTATTAAAGGAATAGCTTGTGAAGAAGCCGAAGTGGTATAAATGATTAAGGTATTGAACTAGGAAGACCAGATTCTGGTCCATTCTTAACTAATGGAGGTCATCGGGTAATTTTGAACCAGCCTTTCTCCTTAAATCCAACCTACCCCACAGGGTTTTTGCAGGGAAAAATAGAAGACAGAACTGTGTGTACTGCTTTGAGCTCCTGTACAAAAGAAATAAGACATCTGCAGCACTTGTTGGTAAAGGAATTACGGCGGGAGGGGTCCAGGAGAAAGGCCATCTCATCCATAGCTCCAGAGGTGGGTTCCTGCCATTTCGGACTGGTTTGCTAGAACCGGTGGTGGGAATTTCCGGCAGTGACGGCCAGCTGGACACACCCCTGAACTGGTCCTCCGGCCTCAAATTGCCCGAAAAACAACCCTCGGCGCATGCGCAAAGCCTTCTGCGCGTGCACAGAGAGTTTTCACCTGGAAGTGATGAGGATGCATGCATGCGCATTTCCAGGGCAACTCCGAACCGGTAAGGAAGGTAATTAGAACCCTGCATAGCTCCTGTCCTATGGAACATCTTATCTTTCTGAGGTGAAATTGGCCCCCATTTTCCTATCCTTCTGCAGGAGCCTGAAGACCTGACTCTGACAGATGGCCTCGGGCCCTAATGGGGAGACATCACGCTTCAGGTGGCTGTTGAATTAAAAGGCAATCCCACCCCCACATATCCTGTTCCTTCCCTCCTCATATTTTAACTATATCTTGATTGATATTTCTATTTTTATCCTTGGTTAGATTTTTTTAATGTTTTAATGCTGGAAGCTTCCCATAGTCACTTGCTACAAAACAGATGGCAAATACATTCAATAAATAAATATAACCCTAATATATATTAAATCAAAATCAAAACCAGCATCCTCAACAGTTGCCTGAAACAGAGAAAGGGGTGCATAATCGGTCTATCCTCACCTAATGACTGAAGGCATTTATCAAGTACTGGAAATAAGATTTGAAAAAACAAGTTTTGCAGTACAATATATATGAGATATCCAGCTACCCTATGTGGGGTATGTGGATATTCAGTTGACTTTAAAAGGATTATGTGGTTGCAAACTTTTAAGCCTAACCAACATGGCTTTTCTCCCCTCCAGAAAGCCCAGTCTCCCTAGATGATGGTTACACAACAGAAAGGGAAGCAGAACTATCTTGGCCTTTTAAACACTGGGGAACCAGAGGGAGTGACTGGGGAGCAAATAGAATTATTTTTTGCAATTGCAACAATCCTCCCCATTTTTTTCTGTGTCAACGCATCACTGATTTGTCAAGGTGGTGTGAGAGTTTTTCTTTTCCTTGGTGATTAAAGTAGCAGTTTCCTCATTAAAGCTTATAAATCAAATAGGGGGCAGCTGGGTTTCAACTGCTTCTTGCTATGCCACCCCTTGGAATCACCTTATTGTAATGCATTGGTTGGGGGCAGCCGGAGGTGTGAACAAAAGGAGAAAAGACTGGCAAGAAGGACCAAAGGAAATCATTCTTAAAACTCTAGCTCCTGGCCTGCTGTTAATCCCCAATTCTGCTTTGAGGACAACATATTTGGGATGACGAGCAAATTATGCTCAAAAGCTTATTCTCATCATTGCAACCTTCAGCAGCTTTAAGGAATGCTGTTGACAAGTAGAATGTTCCATTCCGAAGGATGGATTAGCTCCACAGTGAAGTGGAAAACACAAGAAGGCAAAATAAGAGGATTGCAGACAGTTGGGATTCCTAGATTCCCTTTCCTTAACCTGAAGACCTTTGGATATGTTGGCCTTCAACTCCCAGAATCTGCAGCTAGGATACTGTAATTGGGGGTTTTAAGGACCTAAAAGAAGGGAGGAGAAGTGATTCCAGTCCCAAACTGTTTTGTGCAAGATTATGAGATTTAATGATCAGACAAAATATTTTATGCATACTCATTTCTAAGATCTTGGCAGATGTTACGAGATCTATTGATTCTTTGTCAGCCCCACTAACTAGACCAGACCATGAAATCAACCCCACTGGAAATGTAAAACTATTGAGTTTGGCTATAGTAACAGAATTTGGCAAATCTGATTGTACTGTATCTCCTCATTCTTCTTATAGTTCAGTGAATTAAGGAGGTATCTAACCCACTTCCCAATGTCAGCTGTTCTAGACTTAATATGTGTTCAGCCCCTTTTGCCTGAATTAATGTTTCTCAACCTCAGGAACTTTTAAACTATGTGGACTTCTCTTACCAGATGTTGTCCTTTCATTGGCAGTACAGATGAAAAAAACTACGGGTGTACCTAAGCCCTTGATTTCTTGCCTAGATGCTTATAATCACTTAATATTGTTTTCAAGTCCTTTTTTTGTGTGTCATTCGTCCCTTCATGTAGTAGTAGAAAAGGGTAGTAATCTGTGGGTTTTATTATTTTGGTTGGGTTCTCAACTACATCTTTGATTTTAGCTCCAGGGAGACAACATACAGTAGCTCTCTGGATTGACTTTCTAGTCTACGGACAGCTGGTTCTGTTCCCTTGAGAATTTTTTTTCCTAGGGAGGTTTGGGGTATTTTTCTATCTATCACAGAAGCATTTGATGATGCTACTTTTTTAGAGACTTTTGATGATGCTTCTTTTCTATGTGCCTGCATGTTTTCTTCTAGGGAGAGTCCATGAAATCGATTGCTTAGCACCAGTGAGGCCGCATCAGAGTGGGTTGGTTTTGACAGGGGTTTTGTACTACGTTTGTGGGGTTTTTTCTATGAGTGACATGTTTCCATATGTCTTTTCCTTCCTCTAAGGGGTCAATTCTTTTAGAAGTTGTTTGATCATTATTATGTTCAATATGAGCATATTCTTTTTGCAAGGTTTGGAGTTTCTCATTTTGTCGGTTCAGTTTCTGGGAGTTTCAACTCCCAGAATTTCCTAGCCAGCAATCTTAAAAGTTCCTAAGGTTGAGAAAGACTGTCCTAGGTCAGAGGTCAGCAACCTTAAACACTCAAAGAGCCACAAAGGTCCTAACAGGAAGCCCCTCATTCAATTCTGGAACCGACCGAAAGTCCGGTTCCCCCACCATAGAGTCTCCTCCTAGTACAGCGTCCTTTTTTCTCTGCCGACCGGAAGTCCGGTTCCCCCACCATAGAGTCTGCTCCTAGCATGGTGTCCTTTTTCCTCTACCTGTCTTAACCAAAAGCCCTATCAATTGTGGAGCCAACCAGCGACAGGGAGCCGCAGCAGAGGGATTAAAGAGCCACATGAGGCTCCAGAGCCCCAGGTTGCTGACTCCTGGCCTAGGTAGTGGTTCCTGCATATTATCTTCAAGACATTGACTGTCTCTATCCCTCAAGATTCCTGGCTAAAACCAAAGCAATAATACCTAAAGACTGAAACAATGAATGTTCCCTGATCCAATTAGTACTTCTTCACAGAGTGGAGCCTATTCAATTTGTAGCTTACCATGCCAAAACACAGCTTGGAGACAGCAAGGTAAACACAGCCTGACAGGTATTTGACACAATACATGTTTTTGTAGGACACGAAATGTACTTTATCATGATCTACATGAGCTGACATGCATACATGGGAAGCAAGATTTGACTAGGGAAACCCTATCCTTGTCCTCAAAATGGACATGCTGCTTCTCAAAAAAAAAAAAAATCCCCTTGCAGATAGTTATCCAAGTTTTCTTTCAACGCCTGTAGGGAACGAGCAGCCTCTTTTGACAGCTTGTTCAACTGATGAATTGTTTCTACAGTAGGAAATTCTTTCTTAAATTTAACTCATAAAGACCTTTCTAAGTGTGTTCTTTATATAGAACCCTCCAACAACATCTAATTATTCACTCTAGAATTATTTTCCAGTCCTGTTGCTAATTCCAAACAAAGAATAGCACTTCTACAGACTCCTCCATCATGATCAATGATGAGAGATGCTGGAGGTGTTAGTTCCCATACCTGATCTAATCTGAAATCATTTTATTATGCACTATATTATTATTATTTTATTTAAAATATGTTTGACTATGCTAGCTCAATAAGCTGCTAGCAAAACACCCAATACATCAACAGGAATAGATATTTGAATATATGTCTAGATTCATTTATAAAATCATCAAATGCCCAGGAAAACCAAATAATAAAAATATGAATGACTAAGGTGAATGACATAGAATAAAATGCAGGAAGAAATATTAAAGCAAAGTTCCCCATAAAAATTGCATAGGGTTTTGCAGCATATGTACTGTACAAGGTTGTATCTACATTTAAACATTGGCAACTGTCTTCTAACAGCCTGTAGACTAATTTTCTGACAGGTATTCTTGATGGTGACATTCTCATTTCATTGATCACAAATAATGTCCTAGATATATTCATCCACCATATATTGAGAATTGGAACACAAATTTAGCACAGTGGTGGGTACTTGAATCTGACTGGTAAATATTAATATTATGTGTCTCAAGAAATTTTAATTTATTTAATCTCATGAATTTTACTAAACTGTTCAATTAAATCTGAATAAAATTAAATAGGAATAAAGTAATATTTCTGATGAAAGAAAATGTTTTTAGATTTTGCGTACAATGTTGCAGATCTTCTAAGTAAGGCTTTGCAAATGAGTTTTGCCATATTAATTTGTTTTTCCAAAATATATTCATTTATGGCATAATTAACATTCCTCCTAATTAATTCATCAGATGATTTGAAGAAGTGCTATAGTACTAAGCATAATTAGAGAGTAAAACCCCTTCATATGACTTAGTTTTGAAAGTGTATGTTTAGATCTACTTCTAAAGCAATTAATAAATTGTAATTTAAATCATACGGATACTCTGAGGTCTACATTATATCTATCTAACTATTTGTTTACAATTTTCTTTGACATTCTGAAATATGTAACTGGTAGAACTGCTGGAAAAGATATACAGATGTAGAGTGTGTGTGTGTGTGTGTGTGTGTGTAATCAAACAATCAGTGTGTAGAACTAAGGAAATGTTTATTTTAAAGAAAACATTTTCAAAATTCATTAGTTGGGTGTGTCAGCTTTCTAATTTTATGGAATTGGCATCCTTGCTCTGTTGGATTGTTTCCAAACTACAATGAATTTCTTGCTCCAACACAGTAAAACAAAAACACAGATATGCATCTAAAAACCAGTAGAATAGGTTTAAGGATAATTTACAAATCATCCCAACAAACGTAGTCTAGGGGGATTAATGCATAATTATTATAATTTTCATTCTTAGCAAAATTATTTTAAATTCTGTTCCTACAACCTATATGTATGTTTTTTAGATTAGAATTACCCTTAAATTATTTTAATAATGATTCATTAAAATTATTACTCAACTATCAAACTGAAACTTTAAGTTAGCTTTTAATTTTGAAATTATAATTACTCTGATTAGTTTTTGGCTATGCTTTGATTGTGGCAATTTAGAGTAGACATTCAAAAGTCGTCCTCCAGACATGCAGCTGAAATATACTGGAACATCTTATCTATGGAGCCCCGGTGGCATAGTGGTTAAAATGCAGTATTGCAGGCTAACTCTACCCACTGTCAGGAGTTTGATCCTGACCAGATCTAGGTTGCCTCAGCCTTCCATCCTTCCAAGGTTAGTAAAAAGAGGACCCAGCGTGCTAAGGGCAATATGCTGACTCTGTAAACTGCTTAGAGTGTGCTGTAAAGCACTATGAAGCAGTGTATAAGTGTTAGTGCTAATGCTGTCTTCAACATTCTTATGTAGAGGAGCTTAATATAGAATGAACAATCAATCCTGAGATCTATGCAAAAAAATGAATTAAAGGGGACATTACCTCCAACCTCCCTTAGCCCATACTTCTCCAAAGCCTCCATGGTAAATGGAGAACCCTCATTTTTATATATAATGTTATTAGAATTTTGAATATAGAATAACAGGGAGGGAGGGAGGAACGAAGGAACGAAGGAATGAAGGAACGAAGGAACGAAGGAACGAAGGAACGAAGGAATGAAGGAACGAAGGAAGGAGGGCTCCTGAAAGAGCTTTCTGGCTTCTTTGGAGTGATTGAGTTTTGCTACAAAAGGTTCAGGTTTGTGATTAGAATCTGACTTTGAACAAACAAACAATGTTTGTTGACTCAACCAGGCACACCTAATATAAACTGAGAACAAAAACAAGATATTCTTCAGGTTTAACATCAAAAGATTTTATATGAAGAAGGAATCCCTGGAGATAATGTTCACCTGGAACCATGTTTGATATTTTTTTTGGCACCAAGTCAAAAAGCCCACAATGTACCACTATATTTAACATTTACAAGAAACTACGGTATGTTCACTTAGCATTTGAGATTACAGTTTTAGATGCACTTTGGATACATCTTTTTTCCTGCTGAGAAATCAGTGGAAGATTTGTACCTTCAATGGTTGGTGCTTTTCCACCAAATTTGATGGGTGTAATCAAAGACAGTTTGAGCAAATTGGAAAAAAGAGGTCGAGTTATTCTTGATTTCTTTCAATTAGAAAAAAACCATGTATTGTTCTTCCAAATGTTGCTCCTACAAATCATCTTACAACCCCAAGCAATTCTCACTAGATAACGGCTTATTTTTCTTCATACTCTTTAAACAAATTCATTTGCAGTCTGTTTAATTAATTCTAACACTTAAAACAATTAAGCATGATAATGACAACAGCATTTGCATAGCAGTTTGCATGTACAAAAGGCAATGCAATTACACTAATTAATTAAACTAATTAAACTAATGCAGTGCTCATTTATCTACCACTGTTGCGTTTATATTTACACGTGGTTCTTCTCTGTTCTGGAGACAGCACTTTTGGAGGTTATTTACACACAATCTCAGTGATAGTTGAATTGTTTTGATAAATAATCTAAGCACAATATAATAACCCCTCTCTGGCACGGAAGAAATCAGGATTGCAAAATTAACAAAAATTAACTGAAACAAAGCTTAAGTCTGGTTAAGAACTGAGATGAATTAGATCAATTGCCTGTCTGGTTCATCATTCAGATCCCCAGTGATCAACTGTATGCTTATAGGAAGATTATGTAACAGATTACATATCTGTTTTAAGCATAACTGGTGTGTGTTGCTTCTAGAAGTAATATATAATCCCCCAACTGTAGTATGAACTGGTATAGTTTCAATAAAGCTGTAACATGTGGTTTTTAGATATGTACATTGGCACTAAAAGGTCTTGCTGAGATCTGACATGCAGACTTAAGAGCCTACGAGGGGAAATATGGGAATGGGCCACGTGCCAAATAAGAGACAGAAAGGAGCAGTGTAAAGAGGTTACAAGACCTAGTTCATCTTCTGAAGGTTAAAAAAAAAGGCAAAAATGATGAGGATAGAGGGTTAACAAGGGGGGTCAACAACATGGCTTGAAGTCAAGGATACTTTGGTGATCTTCACCAACCTGGTGTGGCCAGATGTATTATCCAAAATTTCTCAATCATTATGTTGGCAGAGAAATGTAGGAAGTTAGAACCCACCCCTCTCTTAGAAAAATGAAATATTTTAGGAGATATTAAAAGGGCAGAATAGTTCCCCTAAAAGGGAGACAGAAACTCAGCTCCCCCACCCATCTTTGTGAATGGCCTGGGCCAGTCTATTCTACATAACAAAGATCTACCTCCTTCAGGCATAATAGGAATCCCAAAGTCCTTTCATTACATCATTACCCAGCAAGACTCAACCAAGCTTGAGACTCAAAAACACAACCTATAAAGTTACCCCTGCATGGCCCCATGGGAGTCTGACAACCAATCAGAATACAAGCTCAAATTCAAAAGTCCAGAGAGGGTATAAAACTCAGGCACTCTCAGCAACTGTTCCCTCTCTCTCTCTCTCTCTCTGTCTCTCTCTCCACCCAAGATCTTCAAGGCTTGTGATTAAAACCATGTTTCCAAGGAGCTTCCAGTGTTTTTTCCCCCACTTGGAACTGAATCCAGAAGGTTATTTCTTCTAATAGTAGATAAATAGCCACATGATTACACATAATCTTTGGCACGCTGCCTCTCGGTTAATGTTTATCTGTTACCAAACCTTAATTAAGACATTCAGTGAAAATACAGAATGTGCTCAGAATTTGCCCTTCGGCCTATATTTCTCAGCATTTGGAGAACTCTTTATGGTTACTTTGTGATAAAAACGTATTAAGGAGAGAGAAAAATGCCTACTCAGAAGCAACACTGTCATTTCACAGATTCCAGAACTGAGTTTTGGCATTGAAAAAATAGGGATCTATGCACAGTTAGAATCCCGAAAAGAGATGAGGATTAAGTTGCAGGAATTATTTCGAAAGGGGGACATGGTTAAGGAGAATCCTTTATTGACACACTGTTATAAATAATACATAATTTGGCGTCTTGATTTCATAAGTGACAAGATGCATGGTTTGATTTTTTTTTCTTACTGAACACCAAAAATGAAAAATTACATAGCTAAACTTTAATCTAAGAAATTAACTGCTATATAACCAGATTATATTTTGCCAACATAAACTTTCCTCTCATTAAATCTTGGTAGTCAAATAATTGCCCATTGGTTTCTAAATCTTCTCTTCCAATGCCTCAGTTGTTATTGATATCTTTCAGCACTAGATCTAGCTGCAAAAATCTGGATTATCAATAGAGTGAAGAAAATGTCTCTTTTCTGCCATCTACTGATCATCCAGATATTTTGGACATCAGATCTAGTAGTCATTTGATTTGCTTATTTGGAAGAGCCTCAGTGGCGCAGTGGTTAGAGTGCAGTACTGCAGGCTATTTCTTCCGATAGCCCGGCTACCTGCAATGTGGCAGTTCGAATCTCACTAGGCTCAAGATTGACTCAGCCTTTTCATCCTTCCAAGGTTGCTAAAATGAGGGTCCAGATTGTTGGGGGTGATAGGCTGACTCTGTAAACCGCGTAGAGAAGGTTGTAAAAGCACTGTAAAGCAGTATATAAGTCTAAGTGCTATTGCTATTTAGACCCATTATAACAGAGAAGATGGATGGCTCAATGTAAATTAGTTGGGTTCTTTGATCAACAGGATTTTTGCATATTGACCTTTGCACTATGATACTTTTTTTTTATTTAACCTGCCATACACTGTCCTGACGTTTTCAATGATTCAAATGATTTCTCTTTCTATATCCATATTTAATACTTTTACTGCTTCAGTGGCCAATCTCCAGATACCCTAAAGCAGTGATGGCTAAACTTTTCTGGACCATGTGCCCAAAGCGTGCACATGTGTGAATGCATATGTGTGCACCTGAACCCCCAAAATGCAAGGTGTGCATGGCCCCCATGCATGCACTCTGCCCCATTCATGTGTGCATGCCACATGTACCCCCAACCCCCTGCATGGAGGGCCCCCTACATGCACACCACACATGCGGGGACCCCACATGCACTCTGCCCCGTGCATGCACGGCAGAGGCCTAGAGACCAACTGGCTAGTAGGAGCCATGCACAAATGCATGGCAGAGCTGAACTGGGGCAAAAGCTTGCATGCCCACAGAGAGGGCATTGCATGCACCTCTGGCACACGTGCCATAGTTTCACCATCACAGCCCTACAGGAAATTACAGATGATATGGTCATTTACACAGTTAATTGAACTCATGAAGATATTGGCAGAGCAACTGCCAAGAAATAGCTACAGCTAATTTGGTAGATGCCTTTTGTAGATTAATATATTTTGTACCTTGGATCCATCAGAAACATAGTTTTTTTTATGGCAGTAGTTTACAGCAACATTTAGTAATCTGGGCTCCATTCAGGGGTTGGCTTCAAAAATTTTAACAAGGGGTTCTCTGCCCAGTTGCTAGATGGGCATGGCCACGGTGGGTAGTGGTGGTCATTTTTGCCCTCTCCGGACTCTAGAGTTTTTTGCTCAAGTCTCTGAGTGGGCGAAAATGGCCTCCCCAGGCTCTGAAGTCCTTCCTGAACTTTCACTAGGCCCGTTTTTTGCCCTACCCAAGCCTCTGTACATGCCCTGCACTTACCTGCATCCAAAATGGGCCACATGGGGACTCCTGGGAGGGGAGAGGTGGGGTGGGCAGGCCAGCCAGGAGTGGGATTTGGGGGTTCTCTGGACTGCATAGAATCCCCAGCAGCCCCACCCCTGGCTCCATTAAACTATACACTATAACCACTATGAAAAATAATTTCTGAATCCATCCAATGGTGGAATCCTACACTTAAGAGTCTG
>JANHFT010001223.1:200078-217883 GCA_032467955.1 Pseudoxenodon macrops
TTCATTGAAGAATGAAGAAGCTGAAGAAGCTTCTTGGATGAGAAGCGAAACCTTTTCAAAGAAAAAAAAAACCAAGAGAGTCCAGTTGCCTTTTGGAAAAGCACCTTCTGGATTCCCAATATGATGGCAATATGGCAAACTCAACTACTTCTGCTCTTCCCAATCCCATAATTCAACCTTAATTCCAAAATTGCTTTAATAATGGATTCTGTTTCTAGGATGGAAGTAAGAGGGAAGATAAACTTTAGGTGCCTTAATTCTCTGTGGCAGGGGTCGGCAACCTTAAACACGCAAAGAGCCACAAAGGTCCTAACCGGAAGCCCCCTGTTCAATTCTGGAGCCAACCGAAAGTCCACTTCCCCTACCATAGAGTCTCCTCCTAGCATGGCATCCTTTATCCTCTACCTGTCCTAACTGAAAGTTCCATCAATTGTGGAGCTGACTGGCAACAGGGAGCTGCAGCAGAGGGATGAAAGAGCCACATGCGGCTCCAGAGCCACGGGTTGCTGATCCCTGCTCTGTGGGAATACTGACAGGTGAATACATCATTCCCATGTCCAGGCTATGTCTATCTATAAAAGCATTTCCCATCAAGTAGAAATCGGATTATTTTCAGGCTGACAGCAACATTGCACCTATCAGTAATATACCAGTGGCTGCCCCTCAACGTGTAGATGGGGACCCAGTCAAAGAAATGGTCAAAGACTAAAGGAAAAACCAAATTTGCTTTAATTAAATGAGCATGTCAATTAAATTACGCTTAAGCTGACTCTTCCCCATGCAATGAATAATTTCTAAGTGCTATTATCAGTCATAATTTGGTTGTAACTTTTGGAAGACCCTGTCTTTTCAGGGCCTTTGAGACTTTGATGGTCTTGGAGAGTCAAGTTATGTCTGCCAGTCACAGGGAGGGAGAAGGGAGGGAGTCACAGGGAGTAGAAAACCGCTTGAGAAAATTAGTGGAGAGCACATTAGATTTAAGAAACAGGTTCCCAGTTCTGTAGATTTGGGCTATAATTTGCAGGGGGAGAGGAAGGCAAGATCTTGAGAGGATAACATGCTTCCCCCTCCTCCTTTTCCTCTTTCAAAATTAAAAATAAAGATTGTCTCTTCTCAGACAACAATAGCAAGTTCTCGTGAGAACAAGGATCACACCTGTTCTGCAAATATACCGGAATAAACTTTTTTTTTTAAAATCTAGCCAAGTTAATGCGTACCCAAAAAAAAAAAAAGCCAAACTTATTCTTTGAAACTGTCTCCTACTTCTTTTTTTCCAAACAAGCTCGGGGATGCCAAAGGAGGCAATCTTCCTTCCTTCTTTTGTGCTTCATTGGTATGCAACTTTAAAAGCTTTCAACAGCTTCATTTCCATTGTACTTCCCAAAAGCCAGTCCCCATTCTGGTCTGACTAAGGGATTATTTTTCTGCTTCCTATCTCTGGCTATTGCAAGTCCTTGGCCGTTTCAAACAGCTTTTTCAAAAGATTCTTGAGTTATTGAAATAGGCTGCAGAGAGCCAGAGCCAAAGAAATGAGGCTCTTCCCCCACCCCCTTTGCCAAACATTCAATCATCGCTAATTCATTTTGTTCTCACCGAAGCAGGTTAATTATGATGTCTGTTTCAAGTTTATTTATCTTTGCTCTGTGCATGTTTATTGATCAAGTGGGGGGGGAGGTGGGATGGAGGCAGCTTTCTGGAGGAATTGGTCTGCTGCAATAAGATGCTCTCAAGTGATTGAAATGAGGGATGGTATTTAAAGAGATGGGCCTACAGCACAGGAAACAATAAAAGTGCAGCAGAAAAAACACGCAGGAGGTATTGATGCCGTAAAGTCTGTACTGAGTCCTCTTTTTGCAAGAAATGCATCCGCTGATATTAGGAAAGCTAGATCATAAATCTACTGGGAGCTTCAGGTCATGCAGCCAAATAAGGTAGCTTCTCTGGGATACTGTAGAAATTCATTGTTATCTATTGTACCAGGATATGCATAAGGTAAAGGTAAAGGTTCCCCTCGCACATATTGTGCTGGTCGTTCCCGACTCAAGAGGGCAGTGCTCATCTCCATTTCAAAGCCAAAGAACCAGCGCTGTCCAAAGACGTTTCTGCAGTCATGTGACCAGCATGACTAAATACCCAAGGCACGCGGAACATTGTTACCTTCCCACTAAAATTGGTCTCTATTTTTCTACTTGCACTTTTACATGCTTTTGAACTGCTAGGTTGGCAGTAGCTGGGACAAGTAACGGGAGCTCACTCCGTTATGGGGCACTAGGGATTTGAGCCACCGAACTGCCAACATTTCTGATTGATAATCTCAGCCCATTTGACAAAGTTAAACCGGGAAGAGTAGTATACATTAGAAGCAGTGGTGAAATCCTGCTGGTTCTGGCCGGCTCGCACGTGCCAGGAACAGCAATGGCACATAGTTTGGTGAAACCAGGAGTGACAGGAGTGTGAGGCTCCGTCCACCTGCCTGGGCATCGGTTATTTCCTGATTTTAACTCTCTGCGCAAGTGCAAAGCCTTCTGCGCATGCACAGAGAGCCAAAAACCAGATGTGACGTCGGTGTGGCGCACGCATTTCCAAACCTGTAGGGAAGGTAAGTAGATTTCACCCCTGATTAGAAGGTGTTGGTCATAAATAGATTGAGGACCTGGAATTTATACATGCTAGATATGAGAATGCATAATTATGATCCTTTAGCTCTGTCACAGATAGGTAATAAGTCCAGATTGTTCCCAAATGCATTTGGGAAGGATGCAAAACAATGCAAAAAATTGTTCCCAAATGCATTTGGGAAGGATGCAAAATTTGTACACTTTTGACTCTTGACAACTGACTTTACAAGGTCCTGAAATTTTCTTGACCCTTCTTTTCAGAAGTAATTTGTCATTGCTGAATTGCTAGGGCTGAAAAAGTATGGCAGGCCCAAGGTCACCCAGCTGACTTTGTGCCTAAAGCAAGACTAGAACTCCTGGTCTCCTAGTCTTTAGCCTGATGCCTTAACCACTGGGTCACTTCACCATCACTAGCTTTAGAATATGGAGAGAATATGGCATGTAATCGCTGGGGCACTCCTTTCCATAGCTCTCCCTGGGTCTTTTGTGTTAATTTTTTTTTTTTTAATAGAATATTTCACTCAGCCTTGTATCTTCAATTCCTTCAGCCAAACATACACCAAACAAAAGCTAGAAAGATCAGTGAGCATGGCTTGAGGGAGGATGGTGATTGTCATGAATTGTCCTGCCATTTCTTGTAAAAAGACAGATCGCAGGTGGTGAGAAAACCAATTTCTTACGTTCTTCCTGGTTTCTTATTAATTGATTGGAAGAGGACATTGCTGCAGAAAACAGCTTTCAAGCCAATATGCTTGGTTGATCCACTGATAATGTACATTTATATCTCTTCCTTAGAAATGCATACAGCAATAGCAGTAGCACATAGACTTATATACCATTCCATAGCGCTTTGCAGCCCTCTCTAAGCAGTTTACAGACCCAGCAACAATCTGGGTCCTCATTTTACCGACCTCAGAAGGATGGAAGGCTTGAGCCAGTCAGATCGAACTCTTGGTAGTGAGCAGAGTCAGCCAGAAATACTGTATTCCAGGGGTGTCAAACTCGCGTTGTCATGTTGTCAGAACGCGATGTGTTGCGACTTTTTCCCCCTTCACTAAAATGGGGGTGGGCGTGGTCAGTGAGTGACGCATCCGGACCGTGGGCTGCGAGTTTGACATCCCTGTCTAACCACCACACCATTTTGCCTCATCTAAATTCTAATTTTTTTTCTTTGTGTCTATCCTGGAAGAACATATCACAGTAAAAATAATCTCAAGGAATAGAACATATTCTTAATTATCATCTCATTGGTTTATTTTAGATTGTTATGCTTACGACTTAATTAAATTTTAATAACTTAAAAAAAATGCCACTGGTAAAATCGGCAAAAACATGATTTAAACCAGGCAAAGCTATGTAAAGGCAGCAATTCTATAGACACCTTAATACTATAAATTTAAATCCACTAAACCTAGGAAGGCTTCTTTTGAATGTTCAGGGTTGTGCTATTGTGTCCTGTTTAAAGTTGCTTAAAGTGGTTCATATATCCAACTGAGCAACTAACTTCTCTGGACATTATTTTCTCATCTAATTAATTGTAAACATTTTAATCTGCCTTCAATCTTAAAAGACTCTAGCTAGTTCAAAAAGAGTAATACCAGCAAGCCAATGCAATAGTGAATGCATGAAATATAATGAATATCAAAATTAATGTTATATTAATCATTGCACATCATAATATCTTGTGTGAATATTCCTGCCAATTGAAAGCCAAAGGCCTCTATGTTTTTCTAAAAGGCCTCTGTAGTTCCTTGGAAGTCTTGGTGGGACAAGAGTTAAAGAGGCGTTTCCTTTTTTAAGGAAATTGTTAGCTCAAAACTACTCATACAAAGTCTAATATTCACTCCACAGCAATTTTAATTCTTCATATGAGTCCCCTAACAGGTGCATCCTACTTACCTTCCCTACCGGTTTGGAGTTGCACCGGAAGTGCACATGCACACTCATCACTTCCGGGTGAAAACCACTGTTGTATTTAAAAGGATTTTCGATCCAATGACTCTTATTGACCACAACCATTTAATTATTACTGATACACCACATTATGAACTTTGACTTCAACCCATGCATTTGATCCCACTTTGGCAGATGACCTCTAATGCAGGGGTCGCCAACCTTTCTGACCTCAGGGACCGCTAAATTCATAATTTTAAATTCCACGGACCACCAGTATGATTTTTTTAAAAAGATAAATAGTATTTAGTGCAATATAAAAAAATGCAAATAATTTTTCTGTGGACCACCAAACTTTTCTCGCAGTCCACCAGTGGCCCACGGACCACCGGTTGGTGACTGCTGCTCTGACATTGCATTCGAAGCATTTTGGTCCTGTAATATGAGAGTTATCCAGGTCATCAAAATTAAAATGTTAGGACACTAATCTACCCTGTTAATCTGCCCTTTGTTTTAATACTTTCTCTCGATTGGTTTGGATAACTGGGCAAAGAGCCAGCTTCCTGTCTAGTTTGGGACTGAAAACTTCTTTCCTTGGCAATAAATTACAATGGAAGGTCCTGAATAGCTCCCGGTTAATGTAATTGGTGTCTCGGACAGCTCAATATACCTCCCTTTGATGTATAGACAAGGAGAGGAATTTAGGAATTCAATTTCAGACACAAGGAGGCCATTCTCCAACTTGGAGAGCCCATCTCTAAAGGAAGCTTAATTAGGGAAAGTAGAAAACAACTTCAGATTCACCAAGGTTGCACTCTGACAAATGCATTGCTTTTCATGAATGAAGCTCAAGTCCCGAGCATGCTGTTGTCTTCATTTCCTGCAATCAATATCTTTTTTTTTTCACAGCAAGAAGTAATTCAGCCTTTCTGAATAGAAACACCACTGTCTTGTAAATTTAAAAATTCACATCTGCAGGCTACATGAACACAATATCCCAAGTAAATAATAAGTTCGCAAAAAAATTAAGGTTTGCGCATTTCAAAAGCAGATCCCCAGCATTTTTTACAATCAGCTCCTAGTTTGTCTTATAAACTTTTTTTTTTCAATCTAGAATTTGTTCTACTTGTGGTTTACCTATATCTATAGGACTGAAGCAGTGTAGTAATGCATGGTGTGTCTAAACTGCGTGCGTGAATTAATAACATATTGTGCTGACATGTTTGGGTGTGTACTAAAGTTATATTGGAAGGAAGGAAGGTTAAAGTTATATAGGAAGGAAGGAAGGAAGGAAGGAAGGAAGGAAGGAAGGAAGGAAGGAAGGAAGGAAGGAAGGAAGGAAGGAAGGAAGTTTTATTGGAAGGAAGGGACGGAGGGTTGAGTCAATCTTCTCATATTGACTTTCTTCAAAAACTGAAATGCAGCCAGATTCAGGTACAAAAGACACATATCTGACTTTAAAGAGTTCTAAATACAGGAATATCTAAATATAGGAATGCATTCTAAACAACAGAACTGAAAAGAGTTCACCAATTTTTCACACACACATTCTGTTCCTTATTACAAGCTTTTCCCCCCATTTCATTAATAAGTTTAGGGTTTGAAGAGCAATTTTGTTGCCCACTGAACTAATAGGAGATAATGTCTCCATAAAATAGGGAGGTACTTTGATTTGTTTTTTTAAATCGTCATATTCCTATCAACATATGGACAGAAGACACAATTCTGTACCAATGTGACAAATTTTGCAAGTGGATCGATCAATTTGCCATCTGGAACTCAAGACCTCAGTTTTACAAAAGACGTTTTACAGTTTTACACGTCTTTTGGGGCACATGTAGAATTTGTTCCAGGTTGATTGGAATGGACTTTGCTTATTCATTGTTGTGATCGTATGATATTGACATTTTATTATTTAACTAGGTTGGTCAACCAAATGTCTAACAGTCAATTGCCAAAATGGGGTCTTATTTAAAATCCACCCATTTCTGTGTCAGTATTAGATCATTTGAATTGTACCATCAGTTGGTTAACTTCTATTTAACATCAATAGTCAAATGAGCTACCATCATACTTATAAAAGACTCTACTGATTTAGTGTGCTAGATCAAACCAATAATCAAATTAGTACAGTATCCTTTTTCTGTCATATAAACTTTTTTGATGATCACAAATAGGGTATAAAATAATTCTCTCCTTTCATTGAACCCCAATGTTTGATAGGATATACTGCTTCTGAACAAAGTTTCAACAAAGCCATCTATAATCCTGTAGATTATCCATAATAGAAGATATTGAGAAATTCAGTGTTTCTCAAACTTGGCAAATTTTAAATGAATGAACTTCAACGCCCAGAATTCAATTCTGGGAATTAAAATCCACCCATATTAAAGTTGCTAAGGTTGAAAAACACTGTTGTAATTCTTTGTCAGTCCTGAGCTATTTTGAGAAGGCAGAATCCTGAGATGGTTAAGGATGCTCAATTTCCCCTTTAAAGGAATGGGCTATACATATCCTAGGTATATTTCAAAGCTGCTATTCTATTTATACTTACAATGTCATCTAAATTCAAAGATGTGTTGGCTGGAAGGAGTAAAAATCAGGCACAAGCTATTTCTGCCAAAAGAAAGCACTTTTGCTGGCAAGATTCCCTTTCTGTAGGCAGAAAGCATTTTTTGGTACACTTCCAGCAGAAAAATTACTTCCAGATCTTCTAAACGAATTGCCCTACTGGCCAACATACTCCAGCAGAGAAGCCAGAAAAGGGGCAAAGAAATTAGGAATAAGCTTGAGTTGGATCACATCACACCTAACCTAGATTCATTCCAGGAGCACATTACAGTGTCAATAGAGTTAAGAAGGGGTTGACGCCCAAATCTATTTTTTTAATATTGTATTTATTGAGAACTTCATGTTCTACCGTAATTCTCCAAGTTGAGCCAGGCCTACCTGAAAAATATTGGTTTACAAAGAGCACAAGTAATTGTAGACTTTTGACTATGGAGATTCTTAGTCATCCAGGTCATGGTTGTCCCAAAGGTGCTTTTTCAACTAGACTTTCTGGTTTTTCTTTGAAGATGTTCCACTTCTCATCCAAGAAGTTTCTTCAAGAGTCTAAAGAGGCAACTAGACTTTCTAGGGTTTTTCCCCCCTGTTTTTTGTTTAAAGCTGAAGAAGAACCTCTTTAGACTTTTGATTTAATAGTCTTATCAGAGACTCTCTTCAGAAGATAGTGTTTAGCTCATTCAAAATGTAGAAAGTTAACTTGGCTGTATATGGGAGGTGCTCTTTCTGGGTGGACCCCTTGATTCCTATCCCAAAGTCCTGTCTTATTGTCATTATCAAGTATAGCATCAGGCAGTCTAATGCAATTTCAGCAGGGCTCTGCACGCTTAAAAGATAGAAAACAGACCCACCAAATTCACTAAGTTGGATGGCACCGAATACTCCTTTGGGCATAGAAACATGCCTAAGCTTCTGTTAGATTGTGCCCATTAGCTCCACTGCTCCTTGAGAAGATAAGGAGAGCAAAAACATCTCTGTTTTCCTGCAGTTGTTTGTGGCGAAACCGTGTCCGTCTTCAAAACTGCTGATGCCAGCGGAGTGTTTATCCCACCTTTTAAAAGGTCTGATCAATTAACCCTTTTACGTTTATCTTCCCAAGAGTTATGGCAGATTGAAAAAAAAAAAAAGGAAAATAAAATAAAAGCGCGCCCTTTTAAACCATGCTAATGTATTCTTCTGAAGCAATTCATTTAGCAGCTCAAAGAGACTGTTGAGGCTAGGAATGCAAGCCAGATTCTGTGAGGAAGACCCTATGCGGAAGCAAATGGGGGCAGCTACAGATCCCAGATAAATAATTTTTGCCCCTCACGTCATGATACAAATAGCAATCTCTAGACCCCAACTCTCGCATTTCAAATATAGGATCTCCATTTTGTTGTTCTTCCTGTTGTTTATTCTATTTATGCATTGGTTTTATTCAGCTTCGGTATCTTAAGTAGTCTGTAAAATCTGTACTGTTTATTAAATCTGTTTAGTGCTTCAATTTATATGCTGCCCGCCTCATCGATAAGGCAACTTTGAGCAGCTTACAAACAGTAAAAAAAGAAATGTAAAAACATTTAAAATTGTTAGGCACAGTATAAAAACCACAGCAAAGGAGATGGATGGCAGGGGGGTTGAAATCTTTTTCTTACCTCATCAACCAACTCCAGCAGTGATCGCTCCCTTCTAAAAATGGAATGGGCCTATTTGTCTGCAGCCTGAGAGATTTTTTGTGTTGGACTTCATTCAGAAGCAAAGAGTAAGCAACTGTACAAAGGAGAAAATGTACTATTGGGTACGTACCCCAAAGGGAGGAAAAGAACTACGTTGACTATTTAAGTATCTAAATAGTATTTTTTAAATATTAAATAGTATTTTCTTCCTTGTTTTTCTGTCCTGATTCTAAGTCAGCTTCGAGATGTGTCAAATCCATTAAGATTTGCCACTTGAGTTGGGGAGTTGAAACAGACCCAAAGACCTGAACTCACAATAGTTTTCTTCAGGTTGGCAGTCAAAATCTCTCAACCAAGCTTTTGTCTTAAGGATATTAACATGGGTGGGTGTTAAGATGAGCAGGTAGTCCTTGACTTACAACTGCAGGTTGGGACTGGAACTTCCATCATTAAGCAAAGAGGTCAATAGATGAGTCATCACATGACCACGCCTGTTTTTTTTTAACCTTTTTTGCCACAATCATTCAATGAATCCTGCAGTTGTTGAATAAATCTGACTTCTCCCATCAAATTTGCTTGTTGGAAGCCAACCAGGAAAATCACAAAATGGCGACCATGTAACCCCAGGATGCTGCAACCTTCTAAGTACAGTACACACAAGTTGCCAAGCACTCAGTGGTTAGAATGCAGTACTGCAGGCTACTTCTGCTGACTGCCAATTACCAGCAGTTTGGCAGTTCAAATCTCACCAGGCTCAAGGTTGACTCAGCCTTCCATCTTGCCAAGGTCAGTAAAATGTGGAGCCAGATTTTTGGGGGGCAATTATGCTGACTCTGTAAACCGCTTAAAGAGAGGCTATAAGAACACTGAGGTAGAGACAGACAGAATTTCTTTTTGTACTAATCAGACTGCTGATACTGGCTGCAAGGAGGTAAGTCAATAACTAAATACCTATAGAATGTACAAATTATTAGACTTCTTTTTTAAAGACTGCTTTATTATTGTTCTAGACAACTTAACAAAATGAAGAAGCTTTTTAAAATAAATGCTTGATCTGAAGATGCCCAGTGCTATTGTATCTTATTTTAAATAGCAGAGAATAACGTATAATTCCAGAAAGCCACATCAATTTTAACAGCATCTGTACAAGTATAGTCTGAAATGTAACACTGTCCTGTTTTAGTATTAAGATAAGGCAGCTGAGCCTGACTTAGTCATGGGTCAGGACATATGCACAGAAATACACCGCAAACAGTGTATATCATCTGTACTGTTTGCTGCAAGGAGGCCAACTGCTGGGCGGCAGAGGCAGATTTTTTCCCCTCCCCAAAAGCTAGGTGGATCTTATACTTCGGAGCATCTTATACTCCAAAAAATATGGTAAATGAATAGAGCAAAATAGAATAAATAGAACAGCTACTTGGGTTTCAATAAGAGAAAACATCCTAGCGGGGTAAGCAGTTCTGATTTTGGCATCTTAACTAAGCTTTATTCAGCACACACATATATAAATGTAGGGGGGAAAGTAGTTTGTATAAACAGAAACATTTTATTCTATTTTCCTGAACACAAATCCTTCAAAAAGGTTCATCTACATGCATAAAAAAATTGAGGATGAAATGATTCATAGGAATAATGCTCCTGTAAATATCAGCATTGCAAGAGTCTTTCAAAAGAACAAACCAAACCCTTTCATTTCTAACTCTGATCTTATGTTATTCCACATAGGAAAACTAAAACCCCGGATGACCTCAGAAAGAGAAAAGCTAAATCCTGAGACCAAATATTTCTTCTTCCAGATATATGTTCTCAATAATATTTAGCTATCTTACTACTTTCTATTTATTTAGCTACTCTTAGCCAATCCCGAATTCTGTTATCAAAAAAATCATAACTCGACCTTTATTAACCTGACAAATTCAGATGCCATACACTCCCAAATGATTTTAGGCAGCTTATATTCTTCAAATAGTTCTCAAAATAACTTCAAAAATTAGAATCTTTAAAATAAAAAACCATTTAGAAAGGTGTAAGTTATTCAAGACAACTATTCTAATTAGGAAGTTTTTTTCCCTTTGGAAAGAAAATGTCAAACTGCAGAAGTATAAGTTTTATCAGCTAACCTCATTTGAGTTACTGCTACTTACTTATAATGAATACTTATATTAAAATCCACATTTTTATGAAAGATGATACACAGCCACTAAAAATATGCAAAAATTATAGAGATTCAATGAAAATCAGTACATTTTATCCTTTAACTAAAATGTCCTGCTTAATTCTCTCTTGTGTTCAAAACCTTTAAGTATCAAACCAAGAAATATAAATGCAGATTATGCTGTCATACAGCTTAGATCATCACTGAAGCTTAACTGTGATCTTCAACAATAATTTACAAGACTTGCATATTAATTTATGCAAACTGACCATTATCATTCAGAAAAAACACCCTTGACAGACTCAGTCCAATCAGCTTGGTAGACAGAGTTAACCCATTTCAGGATGCTATAGCCACCTCTATGGAGAACGAGATAGTTGTATGGATGCTTAATTTATTTACAGCATAAAAAACAATTTCAATTTTGCTAAGATGCAGCAAATGCATTAATTGGATAACTTTTTTAACAGATTAAAGAAATTTTCAACAGGCACTTCAAGTTGTATAAAGTGTTGGAGGGCCAGATGAATGGGTTTCAGTTCTAGGAGATTGATGGACTGTTTACTGTCCTCCTGATCCCAACGGCCCTGTCATCTGTGTCTGGAGATGGGGCCCCCATCCGAAGAGGCTGGCGCCGTTGGTGAGAGTCACCCTTTCCGGCCATGGGATCATGCAACCTTCAATGGGACCCTCACCTTGGAATGGGAGTTGCTCTTGCCTTTCCTCTGGAAGGGTAACTTCCTCTGGAAATTCTCTAGAGTGGAGACAGGCCCATGGCACGATGGAAATAGCTGAAACCATTTTCCCCAGAAGTTGAGAGAGAGAATATTCTATTCTATTCTATTTTATTCTATTCTGTTCTGTCCTATTCCCATTCCTATTATTCCTATTCCCATTCCTTCCCTTCAATTCTATTCTAGAGATGCCACTGATGCGATTCGCTCCCAGCGAACCTGGGAGGCCAGCTCCTTAAGGCTGGCCTGCCTCTCCTGGGAGAGGAAAACCTTACACTCTAGAGTTTCTATTACAGCAGGAGAAGTCTATTGGTAGGGATTAAGTGGCTCTTCTCCACATTGATCAAAAAGCCGTGGGCACGGAGGCTCTCAGGTGTGCTGCAACGACCGCGAGAACCTTAGTGAAAACCCTGGGGGCCGAGAAGAGGCCAAAGGGAAGGGCCCTGTACTGGAAGTGGTCCCCATTATAGAAGAAGCGAAGGTATTGGCCAGTGGGCGGGCAACATAGGGATGTGTAGGTATGCCTCCGTTAAGTCCTAGGAAGTCCCTAGAATCGTCCTCCCTTACACTGCCTAGGATACACTGTAAGGAGTGCAATCTTGAACCTATGATAGCAGAGACAGCGGTTTAAGTGTTTGAGGCCTAGAATAGCCCTCCACCCTCCTGAGACCTTGGGGATAATGAACAAAATTGAGTAGAATCCCTGCCCTTGTTGACCCTCAGGAACCCTCTGGATAGCTCTTCCAGCAGGTGTTGAATTGCAGACTGCATGAGGGTAGCCTTATTGTGGTCCCTAGAGACAGGGCTACGAATAAAGAACCTCGGAGGTGGTGGAAAAAAACTCCAGGGCAAGACCCGACCTCACTGTCTCCCTAACCCAGGCATCGGATGATGTCTCCTCCCACCGGTCCGCAAAAATGGCTAAGCAGCCCCTGATGGGAGAAGGGGGCTGAGTAGAATTATGGGCGACAGAAGGGGTGACCTCCCCCGCCCCGAAAGGGCCTCCTAGACTGTCTACCTCTGTATGGTTGCTTACGTTGTCTGGGAGGGAAGGGACCTTGTGACCTGTATGGCAAGGGGACTAGATCTGAAATCCTGACAATGGATGTCGGAAGTACGGGGTGGGCCTGGAGAATCCTTTGCTGCCCACGGAGGAAAGGAGCTTCCTCTTGTCCTTTGTCTCGATCAGTAGTGATTCTAGGGATGCCCCGAACAGGTTGCCGCCAAGGTACAGTGTCCCTCCAGATGCCACTTGTGACGTGCGTCCGCCTGTCATTGTCTGAACCACTGCAACTACCTAGCTGTTACCGATGAGGCTAGAGATGTAGAGGCGAATCTGGCAGCATGGAGTGTGGAGTCCGCAGAAAACTGTAGGGCAGCTTGTTCAAATCTTGGGGAGTATGAGTGTCCTGCGCTGGAATCCTATGCTGCAATTGTTTCAACCACACCAGGGACGATCTATTAAAAAAAGATTTGTGCATGGAGGCTCTGATAGCCCACCCCGCTGCTTGGAAGTTCTTCTGCAGAACCATATCCGCCCTACGTTCTTCCGGTTTTAGGCCCATATCTGCAGTACCCAGGAGGGCAGTGGCATTATACAGAGCCGCCATGGGGACGTCTATGGATGGAACGTCCAATGATTGGGCTAACTCCGGGCCTACATTATAAAACTTTTTGTCCACTGGGATTGGCAAAGGCCCAGCAGCTGGGGAACTCCATTGTCACCTGACTACATCTACAAATAGCTTTGGCGAAGGGACCACCACTGCCTCAGCTGTAGCCTCTGAGAACAGAAGGTCCTCAGTATCCTCAGCCGTGGGAGTGCTGTCAGTCTGTTTAACTCCCATTTTCACTACATTCTTGGCCTTAAACAACAGCGAGTTAAACATCCCGTGGGGAAACAAGCCGGTAAAGGCTGGCTGGATTGGAGTCAAACCTTCATCATCAGACAGGTCTGGATCCCTTGTATCCTCTTCCTCAGATGGAGGATGGGAATGGTCAACCAAGGAATGACCTGGAGAGGAGGCCTCTGGGAGGGTAAAAAATCCCTTTGGTCTATATCCAGCATAGGGAAATGTGAAGGGGCCCATCTAGATAGCCTCTGGATGCCTGCTTCGATGCCCTGTTTAATAGTCTCTGAAATAAGAGATTGGATTTGGGGCCTGTAAGGGCGGAGGCCTGCTGCAGTGGGCGTGAACATGGCCTCCAGGTTTCTCTTGTCTCCAGTTCTGGCTGGTGATGACCAGTCATGCCGAGATCCCCAAAGGAGTTCTTCTCTTAATTGGGAGACATGGCTAGGTGTGAGGATTCTCTCAGCAGCCTCACCCAATGGGACAGCCTGAGAAGTTTCCATTAAAGAATGGCTGAGGCCCTGCATGGAATCCATGAGAGTATTCTTCTGACCCTTAGAGCATAACTTCTTTAAGGCTTTATCCCTTCTGCCCTCAAATCTCTTGGCAGACTTTGATGGTCTTGAGCTTAACTTCTTCAATTTAGATGTGGAATTGCCCCTGCGCTCTGGTGGAAGGGGGCCTGGCTGCTCGGGAGCCGATAGGGAAGCTGGAGATGCTTCTACTGTTCTGGGATCCACAGCTCTTACAGCTTGATCCACCATATTGGCTGTCAAGATTTTGGCGCCAAAACTCCAATCGCTTAAAATGGCCGCTGCTGCGATACTCAAATCTGAAAGAAATTCCCTTTGGCAAACGAAGCTCATCTTGCCAAGCGCTAGGCTCAGGGAATGCTTAGAAGACTGCTGTCTCGCCCTCCTTCGGCTCAAGGCTGTAGCGAAGGGTTGAAATACGATCCCTACCTTCCCTGGGGTTCCTTCGCTGGATCAGCTGTAGAGTGCTAAGCTCTGAACAGCTCAGGAAAAAAAGCAGCACCCAGCGAATTTTGGAACCCCCGTAGAGCGGATTAATGGCTTCTCGCTCTGAGCCAGGCAACATGTTCTCTTGGCGGAGAGGAGCAGAGCTCTTGCTCGCCAATTGTTACAGAGGGAATTTTTCTTCTTTTCCGGCTTGGCAATTTAGCAGCCGGTAAGGCAAAAGCCGAGGCTTTAAGCCCTGCCCTGTGACTGGACGGAGCAGAGCCAAACTCTTACACATCAATCGGTCACCTACCAACAGAAAGGTTTTTAATAATGAATCCATTGCAAAAAGGACTTATTTAAAGGAATGGAAAACTAGTTAACTCACAGTTTAAAGTAATTGGAAGGTGGAGAGATAGCCAACACAACTGTCCTCGCTGAGGGACTGAGTGAAAAGCTGGGTTACCATGGCAATGGAGGCAGGATATTTAACTTGACAGACTCAGTCCAATCAGCTGACAGGAGAGTTCTACCCAATGCTGGATGCTATCTCCACGATATGGAGAATGACAAAAGCCAAGATTATTATGCCATTCGTGTCTTATGGACAATTGTTATTGGCAAAACTATCAAAAAAACTGTATTTATCATATATCCCGAGTTCATTTTACAACAACACATTCTATACAAAGAAGAATCAAGGATATAGTTTGAGCCACACTCTTAATCAGCAATGTACAAGTACAGGTTGTACACTGGGCTAAATTAAAATACATGTTTTACACTATTTCCAAATACAAAGTATTCAAAAGTAAAAATATAATTATAGTCCTTGCATTTGAAACAAGAAAAAAATCATACTGTTAGGATTATAAATACTTGAATACAACAATGTCTAAAATAATAAATTTCAGCATTAACATAATTTAAATTATGATTTTCCTTAAAATAAATTATTACTATCATTTTAGACCCCTTTAAATCAGGGTTGTCAAACTCATGACTGCGGACTGAATGAGTCATGAGCTGGCCATGCCCACGCCCAGTTTAACAAAGGGAGAAAAAGTCCTGATATGTCATGTGACGTGACGATGTGAGTTTGACACACCTGCCTTAGATCCTCAAATATAAATCTTTCAGAATTCCTTATTATCTAGCCTTTGGTTTCCTTTTTTTATTCCAAAATGTCAGTATTTACTATCAACTACCTATAATAAATCACAATATGATTCAAATATATTATTAATATTTAGCTTTATGGGTCAATTTCAGGGAATTGCAACTGTATAAGTTATACAGTTCATAAAATAAAGTGCATGTTTACAACCAACCCTTTATACTCTTATAAAAAGGTAAAATACCCATAAAAGTTGCTTATTTTTACAACTTTTTAAATCAGAAAAATTACAGCCCAACTTACTTTTTCGGGGAGGAACTTATCAACCTTTGGAAGACCTGGAACATGACACAAAAACTGGAGTTAGAAAGAAGAAGCTCCTTGCCTGTTAGGAGAATTCTTCCTTAGTCACCCCTGCCCAAGCAAATAACTGCTGGGAACACTGGAAACTTTAGTCACCAAATACACAGGAAGCTCCATTCAACAAATGAAGACAATGTATTTGGTTGCCTTGCTTATCTTTCACTAATTAAAACATTCCCCAAAGAGGGAAACACTACAGATAATTGATTAGACAATGGCACTCTGGAAGAACTCTATTTACAGGAAAGCAACCTCCATTTCTCATGCAGATGATCCTGTCCAGTCTCAGGTTGAATTGGGCAGAAAATATAGTACGGGTATCTGATCAGTTATATTTGTGTCATTATTAGAAATTAGATTAGATTAAGAATGTTAATATTAAAATTAGATTTAAAAGATTAAATTTGGAAGAGCAGAGTCTGAGTAAAGCCATCAAATTTGTAAGGCATACACCGTTGTCAAGTATTTTCAAGGAAAACAATTTTTCTAAATATAATCCTCAAAGTGCAAATTTAACTCCCTGTATAATTATCATAGAGGAAGCTAATTATTTCTTGAATGTTAATACTGTATGCCACTTCTCAAAGAATTTGTTGCAATATTTTATTCGCACAACAGCTCAGCAGTCTGAACAAGACCAATCAACCAACTTCATAAATAAGCAGAGCCTCAAATTCAAATCTTCCTTTCAAATCACCATTGGCTCTAACCCCAAAGTTGAAACACAGGTATCAGAATGTATGGATTCAAGATTTTATTTTGAGAAGAACAATACTGAAAATGCAGCAGCTATGTTCCAATGAAACTGTCACAAAGTAGAATCTATGTAGTAGATCTACAATCCTAATAAGATGTTTTTAAAAATATTTGCACAACAAATATATCCCCTTTTTTATAATAACAAGAACATAGAATCAAAGCAATTTTCAAATATAGTGGAAAAATAAAAATAGAGTAACATTTCACCTGTACTTTGCAATTCATGCTTAGGGAGAAATCTAAAGGTGAAAAAAGAAGCTGTATTCAATTCAAATATGAAAGAGTCAAGCTTTTATTCTCTCATCAATAAAGAAGTTGTTTTCTTTAATTTGATCCATTGTTATAATTACTACAACGTATGCACTTTTAATCTTAACAATACTGAAGAGTGTACAATAAAACAAAAAATAACCCTATACAAATAAAGACTGAACTTTCTAAGCAGTCCAAGAACAAACAAGTCAAGGGATTTTAAAGGTCTAAATCAGACCTGCAAAACTTGTAGTAGCGAAAGGGCCATATTGATAAGTTAAACATCATTATGGGCTCATAAAGAAATACCTCATGCACCAATAAGTTATTTAATAACTAGAAAAATGGTGACCGCACAGGAAGTGGTGGTGAGTGCTCAGCAATGGATCTTTCAGGGTGACAGTAGTGGTGAATTAATTTAAAAAAAAATGATAGCTGACTACACAAGGCTGTTTAGCAAGTTACATGCAGCCTGTTGAGTCTATGCTTCTCAGTACTGATCTACATAGAGGTGCATCTCTAACCTCTTAATAAAACTATAGAAAAAAGTCTAAAGTAAGAAAACCATTACTGACATGATTCTTACTAACTTCCCCAACAGTACTATCAAGATCCACTCCACAAATCTCAGTATGCTGGTTGGTACACATGAGAGGTATTCTGACAAGTACTTAGGCCCAGGGGTGAAATCCTACCGATTCTATAGAGTAGGTTGGAAGCAGTTGGTGACGTCATAGAATTATGTGCGGTCATGTTAAAACTCTTAAATCTGTTAAATCTGTTGCCATTTTGTGTGCTTTTGCATTGTGTGAGTCAGTACAGCTGCTTTTGCATTGTGTGTGAGTCAGTACAGCTGCTTTTGCATGGTGTGTGTCAGTTGTG
>JANHFT010001226.1:31410-41771 GCA_032467955.1 Pseudoxenodon macrops
GAGCTTCCTGAGTTGGCGCAGAAAGAACATTCTTTGTTGTGCTTTTTTAATGACGTTTTTGATGTTAGGTGTCCATTGATTCAATAATTCAATAATTATTTTTTTCACTCTGGTCTTGAAAAACATTCAGTTAAAGGCCCCAAACTGAATTTGGTAGGATGCCCCACACTAAACAGAATTATTATGGCTTGCATAAATTGATTCAGTATAATTCTGCCCTATCCAATTCTATTTTGGAAATGGACAAGTTGTTTTTACAATTCTGAATTTGTTAAGGAAGAATTTGTTTTGGGCCAGATTCTGTGGCTGCATCACTGAATAGAGGCAGAGTGCTCCTGTGTTTCATCCCATTACATCAAAGGCAGGCAGTTTTGCAATAAAAAGAAGACTCCCTTAGAAAATGTGTATAGCCCTATTCACCACTTCATTGACCTAACCATACACAGTGGTAAGAATGATAAAATGGAAACACTACATTGGGTTCCTTGAAAGGGAAATATATATTACATAATATAATTTTAAAATGTTCCTTCTCCTTTTGTACTGTATGTAAAGAGCTGATAAAAAAAAACAATTCATTTTCCATTATATATAATGGCCAAATTGTGGCTGTAGGATTTCATAAGATCCAAGCCCACTTTTTTCATATCTTTCCAAAGGACAAATTTATTTAGTTACACCAGTGGTGGGATTTAAATAATTTAACAACCAGTTCTCTGTCCTAATGATTTCTTCCAACAACCACTTCACCAAACTGCTCAGAAAATTAACAACCGGTTCTCCTGAAAACTGGCTGAATCCCACTGATTTACACCCACACACTTTGCTTGGAATGTCTACACACACACACTTTGCTACACTTTGTATGGCAGTTGGAGAGATTCAGCTAACCAAATATTCAATTAAATGTTCTTTGACTCAAGAAAATAAGAGAAAAGAGAACTGACAATATCATTTATTTTCATGTTAAAGTTCTCATTTGTTTATTCTACTAATATAGTTCTTTTATAGTTCTTATAGCTGAACATAGTTTCTAATTGTGTCCTAAACAGCACTGTTTGGGACACTTCCCTCCCACCATATATTTTTTTCAGACAGCTTTTCAAGATAGGCGTGTGTCTGCACATAAATGCGTAGACATGCAATGGCATTTCAACACTTTTGAGACACCCAGAAAGAAACTTCATGTATAATTCAGCATTCTGATTTTTGTATATATTATCTAGCAATTCCAAGTTAAGGGAATAGGGAGAAATCCAATTATGGTACTGTAGGGCTTGAATACATCTTGGTATTTTGATATCCTAGAGTCTCTCATTTCCTGCAGCAAATCAACAATTCCTAGTTTCACATACTATTTCTTAGTTTCACACACTATTTAGCACAGAGCTGTTCTTCTGTTGCCATGATATTAGATTGCAGCTATCATCCCAAAGCAACATATTCAATCACCTTGGTAGTGATCAGAATTTTTGTCCACGATATCTGTAAGGCAACAGCTTGAACAAGGTTGCCATAAATAACATTTGATGCTGGGGTGCAGTTAATATTCCTTGGCAACATATGCATAGTGTGCCATATGCCCGCTAAGTCAATCCAGCACAATTTCCCAACCAGGTGAGCCTTAAACTTATTGAACTATAACTACAAGCATACATATATTTCGATACCAACAATTCTTGAATATGGTTTCCTAACAAGAAGATAAACATATTCTTTATGGCATTACTTTTCCATCAGTGGTACAATTTAAGTGTTAAAAGAGCAAGAGTTATAGAATTTGGCAAAGTTTTTTTTTAACAAATGATTCAGTGACATTGAAAACAAATCTATGGGGCTGCTTGCCTACCAAGACATTTCCACATTCCTTAAGCCCCCACCTCTGTTTCTGCCATGTGGCCACCAACATAAGTTGATCAAAGTATATGGGAGAAACACTTTTCCAAGACCCCAAGAAAGTCTTGGAAGACAGGATGTTGTCTGTGAGCCTTATGCTGACTAAAAAGCTTCTACAGTAATTTTTCCTGAATACTTTTTCATAAGTAAAGAAAGTTGCCTAACCGGATGTGACTACTATGTATTTGAATTTTCCATTATGGTTCATGAAAAACCTTTAAAACCTAGGTTGCAATATAAATAAGATATGTATAAAGTCTGTGTGTAACTCAAAAGAGGATATGGCCATCTATGTTTGAATTCACACCCAACACAACTGATGGCAACAATAAAGAGAAAGCAAATATATCAGCCTGGAAGCATTTTGGCTGTATTTGTTCTCAATGTTCCTTAACAGAAACAAATTGTACATCTACTTGCTTTTTTTTTTGTCCTAAACCATTGGTCAAGTGAATTCATTAAAAGCCATTGCTTTTACTAGGCAAGGAAAGGTTTTTATTCTCCTGCTCTTTGAATCAATAGAGTTTGTTTTATTAAGAGACTATTAAAGATAAACTTTGTAAACTAGTCCCTATCTATGACATGAAGAATACATTTGTACTCCTTATCTTCTACATTAAAATAATGTATGGTTTACCATAAAAGGAAATTCTATTGCATACAGGATTCTCTAATTTACTTTCATTTAACCCACTGTTTGCACATACCCTTATTGTTAAAGCAAATATAAATCTATCAAAGTGGATTTTTTTCCTTTTTGATTTCCATTTTAAAAATCACCCTGGACATTGTTTCACTTGAATTTGAACCATTATTCCCAATTTGAAAATAATATGAATCACAATTAACATAATGGAAACGTCTCTTTGCAAAATGCTTATTAGTATGGTTTCAGATTAGTGACAAAGTTGTTAATAGTACTTAGGTGTCTCCTATAAGTGACCCAGAATTTGTATTTATGTTTCTGATCTACAGAGTATTACTATTGCTTACAGAATACATTTTTAAGTAGGATATTACAACTCAGTTTCCAATCTAGTTTGGTATAGTAGTTAAGAAACCTGGATAGAAACTGGGAGAGTGTGAGTTGTAATCTTGCCTTTAGCCTGAAGCTATCTGGGTGACTTTGGGACAGTCACTTTTTCTTTCAGCTCTATGGAAAACCACTTTTGGAAAATCACTTCTAAAATCTTTCCTGGAAACCTGCAGGAACTTCTTCAGGTTTTTGCCAGCAGTTATCACAGATTCAAGAAATTGTCACACATCCATAAAAGGCAGTTAATGAGCCAACTCTATAAATATGGTGAGTATTTTGGATATAAAATCAATATTCAGAAAACAAATATAATTACAAGATTTTTTACACAAGAAAAACCTGTTTGTCAGCCCTTCAGGAAAATATCTGGATTTGTACCTAATTAGGAAATAATCAAGAAGTACAGCATATCAAAATAACTGTGTCAAGTAATGATAAGAGACTTTAAAAGGTGGAAGAACATCAAGTTATCTTGGTTTTGATCAATTGCATTTATTAAAACAAATGTGTTATCCAAGATAAATTATTTATTTCAGATGGCACTAATCAGAATTTCAGAAGGAACCTTACAAAAATGGGAAAAAGCTGTCAGTAAAATGGGGATAGACCCAGACTTAAACAAAAAATTCTACAAGGTTCCATAGATAGAAATGACCTCACCCTTCCAAATTTTAAACTATTTTATAAAGCAAGCTGCTTATCATGGATAACCTAGTAGATCAAATCACTGAGCAGAAGACTGGCAGTTCTGGAGGGGATGGTTTAGGCAATGGACTTCAAAGATTGTTATGGTACAGAGATACAAAGGAGGATAAAAACTTAAAAGGACATTTTATCAAAGTTTGATAAAAGTATAGAATACTACAAAGGGAATAATAAGTCCAACAATTTCATATCTGGCTTCTCTCTCAATTGCTTTTCATGTTGGAGATAATTACAGCAAGAAAAATGTAATAACATTTGCAGATATGGTTTACTCAGATTCTATGAATGCACTAAAATAGAGCTCAATGGTGGAGGCTGAAATATACCATGGTTACTCTGTTTACAAATAGCCTGAAGACTCTCAAGAAGGAAGGAGGGTTCTTAAGAAGTGATCAAGCGAAGAGCTAGCCTGGAATTAGGGCCAACTCCCCTCCCCAATTTCATCCTTAGCTTATCTAATTGTTATCTGACTAGAGACTTATATAATTGTTCCCAGAAGTGGCTGCTAGACTGGAGTGATTCCAGTATTATAGGCAGAACAAAATAAAGTAGTAAGCTTGAATTCTGCACATATGAGTCTTGTTATTCACACCTAACAAATGCAGACATAACCATACCCTGGCAGACATAACCACATACTAGTTGGTTTTTAAGGGCCCCCGAATATTCACAAATGTAGCAAATAAGTAATGCATGAAAAGGGAGGAGTTATAAAAATAATAATTCTTACAGTTGTCATTATTTTCATCTTTCTTTTCTTATTTAGATATTTTAACTTTTATCAAATTTGCTTTATTTATCTTTTTTTCTTTTATTAACATATAAACATACAGTATAGAGGAAATAATTAAGTAATTATCTTAATATCAAAATTATTATATAATCAATATTTTGATATAAATCACAGTTCTTTTTTAATATGATATTTAATTTAGGATGAAAAGGGCAAATAAAATGCTTGTAGTGTTGACATCCTAATTTGCAATTAATATTGATTGATTTTTTTCTTTTCTGTATTGTCAATACTTTAAGTATCTAAATAATACATTGTTAATAATATCTAATAATATCATATAAATATCACTGTATTAAAGCAATAAAATATATTATAATAAAAGGAAACTAAACAAATTTAAAAAACACTTCAATTGAGATGTATACTCATTTCCATAATTGAAAATTAAATGAATGAGCCCTAATAGTTTGTTTTAGTAGTTAAAACTGGGGGGTTTAAATTGGTAAATTCTGAATTAGTTCTGATTTCTGAATTAATTCTGAATTCTGTTTGTAATCCATTTCTTTAATCTATATCCCATTGAAGCCCTAAAGCAAATTGTCCAGGGTCCTAAAAGCTTAAAATTTGTAAGTGCTCAAAAACTTAGGAAAGCTTCCCGATGAGAATTAAAAATATATTAAAGAAAATATTCGAACTTTCAGCAAGAAAATGACCTCTATTAAAATAGGCCCGAAGCTGGATCTGTCTAATCCCCTGACAAAGACAAATGAGGGTAGGGAATATCTACAAGACTATCAGGAAGATCAACAGTGTGAAAATGATAGTATGATCAGGCAATTGAAGTCCCAGCCCTCCTTTACATGTATCACAATAAAGCACAATAAAGAGAGATGCAACTTTCACTTCCTGATTGCACCTGATCGTCCTGCCGGCAGGATGAAGTTAACCCTTTCCCTTGAGGCTACCTCAACCCTACGAGAAGGAGCGTATCAGGTAGGACCAACGCCCCTTTGCTTTATGCTCTCACAACAACTTTATTCCAGCTTTTCCAGGAGCCAGAATTTGAAATTGGTCTTCTTGTGCCCAAAGTTAAGGTTTGACCTACTGTGTCCTAAGAAGCTCATGAACAAGTGCCAGACCATTCTGTTGTTTTACTGGATAAAACCAATAGCTAAATAACAGGGTCAAGGAATGCAGGGTCCATAAATGTGCAATTGTACGGTTGCTTAAACTTGCTTCTGAAGCCACCGGGGGATGAGCATTGGCTGACAGATTATTGGACCATATAACATCTGGGTCTTGATGTGGTACAATAGCTCCGTATTTTTCCAATCCAAGTGTCTGTGGTTGCTTCGCTGGTTAGTTTTGTTGGCTCCGTTCCATGGAGCTCCTGAAAGTTTCTTGTGCAAGAAGTAAGAGCTGTTTCTGTCATGCTAATGACACGTTCTCAGCAAACTTGTGGGAAATATATCTTTTATTTTTCCTATTGACTTGCTAGATCAGGAGTGTCAAACTCGATTTCATTGAGGGCTGCATCAGGGTTGTGTTTGACCTCGGAGGGTGTGGTCAGGATGGGCGTGGCCAGCTCAACATAACTCCTGTAGGCGCCTGTGGTGGCCCGAGCGCTATGCCAGCGAAAACAGGCTCCTGAGCTCCATTTTTGGCTGCTGTGGCCTCCTGCAACCCTCTACCAGTGAAAATGGAGCTCGGGAGGGCCGCTGTTTTCATGGGAAGAGGGTTGTAGGAGGCCGAGGCAGCCAAAAATGGAGCTTGGTAGCCCGCTTTCACTGGCAGAAGCACCACAGGCCAGTCCTTTGCTATTTCTAGGGTGGGCCAGATCTACGTACCCCACGGGCCAGGTACGGCTCCTGTGCCTTGAGTTTGACATCCCTGTGCTAGATAATCCTGTGGGGAAAAAAGTCTAAGCAAGTGTTCAAGCTTTTTTTTTTTGCATTAATAACCAGCTAAGAACTCTTGCAATTAATGTTTTAATGTTTCTTATTTTGATTTTTTTTTTAATTGTAGAGAAATGCAGTGTCTGATGCTCTCCATTTCCCCCATGGTGATCTTGTCTCCTTAGGTCCTCTCTAAGCCCATCTTCTTTAGGCAGAACTCAGAACGCAGAAGTTTCAAACTGTTAGACATACGGAAACCGAATCGGGATGGGACATATTCTCCTTCCAAAATCAGCCCCCCTTCCACTCCCAGCAGTCCTGACGATACTTTCTTCTCCTTGGGTGATTCTCAAAATGGCAAGAAAAGAAGGAAAATTTCCAAGGTACTTTTTTTTTCTTTCAAGATTTTATTTGCTGACTTAGAAAGGACTGAAAGATTAGAAGCAGCGTTCAAGAAATTGTTATTTTAAGTCTGGTCTAGGGAATTAAGTATTAATTTCCTCGTTTGTGGTCCTGAAAATCCTCTGAATCTTGAGAAGTGAGCCCTTTTAAAATTAAGTATATACATTACCCTCCAAAATTGAACTATGTAGATAATAAATCATTAAAATTAATAAAACAGTAACATTAATGATCATCTGAAGGTTATAGGGTCATGATGACGAACCTATAGCATACGTGCACACAGAGCCATCTTTCCGGGTAGGCGAGCTGCCGCCTGTTGCTCTTCCGGTTTCCGCTAGCTGGTCTTCATACGCGCAGGAACACTGGAAACGAAAAGAGCAGCCGCCCGGTGTGCATGTGCATGCTAGGAAGATGATCTTCCAGTTTCCAGTGTATGCATGTGCTGCTGTTGCAGTTTCTGGCATGCACACACGCACACACGCACACACTCCCATTTCAGCACTCAGTGCTGAAAAGGCTCGCTAACACTGTTATAGGGTGACAAACAAGGCGTTCTTGTCATGTAATCCTTGAAGCAATTGTCAACTGATCAAGGGAAATACTTCCAAATAATTTTGCTCTCCAGACTATCTATGCAAATGTATAGCATTTTACCTTTTTAACAAATATAAAAATATAGGTAGTCCTCAACTTACAACATTTTTTTGGTGACCATTTGAAGTTACAACAGCGCTGAAAAAAAGTGACTTATGACCGTTTTTCACACTTATGACCTTTGTGGCATCCCCATGATCATGTGACCAAAATTCAGACACTTGGCAACTGACTCATATTTGTGACGGTTGCAGTGTCCCACGGTCAGGTTGATCCTCTTTAGTGACCGTCTGACAAACAAAGTCGATGGGGAAGCCAGATTCACTTAACAAGCATGTTACTAACTTATCAACTGCAGTGGTTCACTTAACAACTGCGGGGGGGGGAAGGTCGCAAAATGAGGCAAAATTCACTTAACAAATGTTTCACTTAGCAACAGAAATGTTGAGCTCAATTGTGGTCATAAATCAAGGACTAGCTGTACTCTAGCGAATTAGGGAGGCTTCTGTCTAAGATGCTTCTGAATATTATCTAAACATTTCCCTAAACATTTAGGGGACAGTTTTATCTCTTGTCACCTTGGCGACCGAGCTTGTCTATCAATATCAACTTCCTTAGTCTCTAATTATATATGTTGAGGACTAGCCGTAAATTGCCTTGGTGGATAAAATGATGTGGGCATCATTTCTTTAAAAAAAAAAACTGGATTTGTGGAAAGAAGAAAGCATTTACTTTTTCTTCTTTACGTTAAGCAGCTGGTGTTAAAAATCAATGCCATTTATGAGGCTCGAAGAGGGAAGAAGCGAGTCAAGAGACTGTCTCAATCTACAGAGTCCAGTTCAGGGAGAGGTAAGGAAAAGACTGTTGCTGGACCACTGGCTTTGCAGGCAGCTTGACCTCTGGATCTGGCATTTGTGCCTACTCAGTATTGTCCGATATTAAAGGGATTTCTTTAATAACAGCCAGTTATAAAGGACGTGATGCTACTGCCTCAGTTGCCTCTTTTCTATATTGAGCCGTGGTGGCGCAGTGGTTAGAGTGCAGTACTGCAGGCTACTTCTGCTGATTGCCGACTGCCAGGAGTTTGGCAGATCGAATCTCACCAGGCTCAAGGTTGACTCAGCCTTCCATCCTTCCGAGGTCGGTAAAATGAGGACCAGATTGTTGGGGCAATATACTGACTGTAAATCACTTAGAGTGGGCTGTAAAGCACTATGAAGCAGTATATAAGTCTAAGTGCTAGTGCTATTGCTATTTTTAGTGTTGACAATTTGTAACGAAAGTTAATAATTTCATCTGAAATATTGTGATCTTACTTCAACTTCTAAAACCCTTAATTGTTCATATCTTGCTACATAATTGCAATTTTTTATAATTATGACAATGTTTATACTAGGATCCACTTTGAAATTTTTAAAATTAAAAAATAAAACATCTGTTAAAAAAACTAACTTTCCCAAGTATGGTAAATCTAAGGAATAAGTACCTTAGATTTTTCGCCTCTGCTTATATAGCTATGATAATAATATAGCAATATCTGAGACTATTTAATTGCATTAATGTAAAATGAAATAATGTTTTATCAATCTGAACTATAAAATCATATACTTTTATTTAAAAAAACCATAACTAAATATTTTTTCTTGATTAAAACATTTAGAAAGCTGATTACTGATTTCATTCAGCTTTCAATCTATTGAATCTATTAAATTTGATATCTAGAATTATTCTAAACTATTAATTGGAAAAATATGTCTCTAATTCAGTTGAATGGGAGAGGAGAAAATAGTGCCAAAATGGAGCAAAATTACTACACCAGAATAATAACATAGCATTTTATACTATACTATACAGTACTTTATACTATACTTTATAAATCCACAAATTCCATCATTTAAATAAAAGAAAGGCTTGAGAGTTGGACTTCCTTACCTATTTTATAAGGGTTTTTTTTGCCATGTAGTTGTGACTAAATGAATTAGTCTACCATCTTAGCATTTAAGATTGATTATGTGTCAAAACTTTTAGTGACTACACAGACAGATTTTTCTCTATGGTAATCTGTCTCCATCTTTCACCAATTTTCTGGAATGCCAAAATGATGATGATTATGATGATGACGACAGAATCGACCAATCCAACTCTTTATCAGAGTACTGTAATTATCACAGGTAGCTGTCAGGGCAAGATTAAGATTAATTATGGGCTCCATGAAGGTATACTTTCTTTTATTTGAATCTTCCACCAGATTCACTGGTTTTGTTCCTGAGAAGGAAACATTATCCAATTTCTCTATGATGTGACTATTTTTTTACACAGCAAACATGTTCACAATGCTTGTCTTCAGTCTCAAATTTATCTAAATTAATTTAAATTATTTTTAACTTTCAAATGTGCTATTTTGGATTCAAATGGTATTATTTTCAAGTAAAACATATAACATAAAAGTATCAATTCCATAGTCTGAAAGTATTGAAATATTTCACTGCTGAAACAAATTAGTTTATAAAGATTCAGTTCATTTGCATTTTGAGACTCTCATGACTTGACACAGTGTGATGATGAACTGATTCTTCCTTGATCATTTATTTTCCAAAATAAATCTTCAGAATAAAAGAAAGGTTGCCCATGAGAAAAGTGTTCTAAGTTTTATGCCTATTGACTGGCTGCCAGAAAAATAAGCAGTAAATCCCTAATATCATGTTTTTCAGATTTATTTTTTATTTTGGCATATGCACATTAGCATATGCATAGTCAAAACTAGATAGAGAATAGAATTAGTCCAAGAAATCAGATTTGTCGTCCTAAGTAAAATGGTTTTTTTCAAATGGCTTTTTCTCTGGGCCTGACACTATAATGTAGGTTAGAAACTGTATTGAGAAAGCTTGAGATTTTTTTTAACAGCCTTCCTCTCTCCCACCACCACCTTACATTGGTCCAATAAGTCTTGAGAACAATTGGGAGTGGGCTCTAATATGTCATACCTGTATAATGTATTTATTTAGTATCATTTATATGCAATTTACTCAAACAACATAAAAATAAATCATGCAGAAAATTCATTAAGGATATCATGAAGATGAAACTATTTTAC
>JANHFT010001230.1:24822-35284 GCA_032467955.1 Pseudoxenodon macrops
GTTCCTGCAACCGTTCTTCATATGTTTTTGTTTCCAGTCCCCTAACCATCCTGGTTGCTCTCCTCTGGACTCTTTCCCTTAATGGCTCATGTGTTCCTTCATCAAGATTATCTCCACATTTCTTTACATGTTGCTTATTTGGAAATGTTTATTTACCAAACCAAATGCACTCCAGCTTGACAAGTGGCAGTGATGAATACCCACCATAAATCCATACAAGTATATCGGAATTGATTAGTTTTATGTGAAGTGCTACATCAATTTTAAAAAGCAGGCAGGCAGGGCCAAATCGCCATGTTTTTCATAAGGCCGTAAGCAAAAAGGACTTCCTCAAATATTATGAAATTATTTTTTTCCCATTATAGATTTACCGAGATGAACACTTTTTTGTGTTTTCAAACCTTTATTCATCCTTGAACCTCTAGGCACAGAATGGGATCGATATTTTTGTTTTAAAAAATGTCATGGTTGTATATTTGCACGCACAAATATACAGAGACACAAACACAGAGACCCACACATTATCCTCCACATCTAGTTGTTTCAAAGACTTAATTGTTTTAAATAACAGCAATAGATTTCCTGAGATTGGACAGCAATCCAGCTGTCGTATAAATTAACTCTTTAGAAGCTCTGATGTCATCACAAGAACCTTTGATGTAGCTACTTCTGTATCAGACCATCAATGGTTGCTCATCGATGGGCATAAACCTTAAATGTTGGCTATTGCATAGTTGCTGAAAAGTAAACCCCCTTCAACTCTCAAAAGTGGATGCTTGAAACACCTTCAGAGATATTCTGAGGAAATCATTTTAACACTCAAAAGGCTGCCTTCATAAGTATGCTGAAGTTTATATCTGGATTAACAAAATCAAATTCCTGTGTTCACACAGTATGCAACAATGGACACACCGACCATTTGATGATTTTATGAGATGGTGTGTTCATACAGTATGCTCAGTCAATAGCTGAGCTCCTCACAACGCACTCAACCACAAAGTATACGATCCCATTTTATGCTAGTAGGGTACCTACTGTGTGAATCACACTGTCTGAACAATATGAAGAACGGTTGCAGGAACTGGCCATGTTTAGTCTAAAAATGAGAAAGACTAGGGGTGATATGATAGCAGCGTTCCAATATCTGAAGGGCTGCCACAGAAGAAAAGGGAGTCAATTTATTCTCCAAAGCATCTGAGGGCAGGAGAAGAAGTCACAGGTGGAAGATCATTAAAGAGAGATGCAACCTAGAACTAAGGAGACACTGCCTCTCGGTAAGATCTCTTAGTTAGTGGAATGGCTTGCCTCCAGAAGTTGTGGGTGCTTCAACACTAAAGGTTTCAAGAAAACATTGGACAGCCATTGGTCCAGAATGCTATATGGTCTTGTGCCTGAGCAGGGGGTTGGACTAGAACACAGTTCCCCAACCTTTCCAGGTTGGCAGCCCGGAGGCGGGGGAGGGGGTGAAGGGAAGACGGAATGGTTTCTGGTAGGTGCATGTGCTAGAACACCCGTTGCTTGTGCGATTGGGTCCATGAGTGCCTGTGACAACGCTCACATAAATGCGCTCACGGGCACTGGCAACACTCATGGTGACACTTACATGAGTGGGGCCAGAGGTGAAATCCTACCGGTTCGCACCGGTTCTATAGAGTAGGTTGCAAGCAGCTGGTGACATCATAGAACCGGTTCTCTCCAAATCTGTTCAATCTGTTCAATCTGTTGCTGGTGCCATTTTGTGTGCTTTTGCATTGTGTGTGAGTCAGTACAGCTGCTTTTGCATGGTGTGAGAGTCAGTTGTGTTATTTTGTGTTGTGTAAAAGTGTAAAAGTTTTTTCTGTTCTGTGTAAAGTGTAAAAGCACACCCACCCAGTAACCTGACCTCCATGCCACACCCACAGAATCGGTAGGGAAATTTTTTAGATTTCACCCCTGAGTGGGGCTGTTCGCATGCACACGCACACACATGCAGCAGCCAGCTACTCATGCAGCCCAGTGGCCAATAGGCTGTGGCCCAGCAGTTGGGGCAGCCACAGGTTGGGGACCCCTGAAGATCTCAAAAGTCCCTTCAACTCTGTTATTCTGCTCTTTTAAAAATTAAGCTATAGAGTGAGATTTCAAGGAAACTGGATTTTTTCACATGGTTGGAAAGATTCTTTTATCGCTTTCTTTTCCCCCCAGCTGAAGATTAAAAATGCAGAAGTGTACAGTATTGACAAACATAATCAAGGGAAGAAGGAGGCAGGGCTATGGTTATATTACCTCCAAATTAAAGAGTTATCACGTCAACACTAGTTATCCTCATATTCCACAATACACAATTGTTGCTTCATTTGATTCTCACAATTAAATTTGAAAAATGGGCTGGGAAACTATGACTTATGTTGGCTCCAAAGAAGTTCAAGGTTAGACAGAGAGATGAAATTAAACCACTTGATCCCCATTAATCCATCTCCACCCGAGACTTGAATCTTAAAACAAAATATTCAGGAAGAGGCTGGCTTACCTCACAAATGTCCTTCAGATGTTTGATATAGTGACGCTCCGTGCTCATGATTTCGTTAATAACATTGGCTCTCATCTGGTCTCGGTTCTGGAGGGTTCTCCCGAGACACAGGCAGTCAGCGGCATTTGGATCCAAGTGTCCATTCTGCACTTCGCTCGTGCCTTCGTCCACTCCATCTTCTTGGTTGACCCAGAGCTGTAACCAAAGGCAATACCAGTCATGGCGTTTGTTTTTTAGTGAGGTTGAGCGCAACCATCCCAGATGAGACAAGGGATTAAGCGAGGAATTAGCCTGGACTTGCTATGTAAACACCAGAGGACGAAGACTGACATCCTCCGAATGACTTTGAACCTTATCTAGTCCTTCCCAGGTGAAAGCTGCCAGCTCAGGAGATTCCTGTGGCGTAGGCATAAAACAATAAAAGTAGCTAGTTTGAATTCTACACATGTGTTAAGCCGTGCCAGCATTTTTCTCTTATATTCTAATTATTGAAGGATGAATTTGATGGCCAGCAAGTTTAAAGGACTGAAGCCAATTATGTGCCCTAATTTGATCTCATAAGCTAAAGAAACCCAGAGTTTTATAGATACGGGATACATTCTCTACTCCGTTGGGCTGGCCTGCACGATTTACACTGTCCAGTCAATTAATTCGTATGTTCAAATAAGAAGGAAACAAAATTCAATACAGCCTATCCCTTAATGTATTAAGATTAAGCTACTCAGTTCCATGGGGACTGTTTTTGGGAAAATAGAAAATAGAAGCACAGGTAGTCCTCTACTTATGACCATAACTGAATCCACAATTTATGTTACTAACTGAAAAATATGTTAAGTGAGTTTTGCCCCATTTTATGACTTTTCTTGCCACATTTGTTAAGTGAATCACTACAGTTGTTAATAGAGTAATACAGTTGTTAAGTGAATCTGGTTTCCCCATTGACTTTTCTTGTCAGAACATCGCAAAAGGTGATCACATGACCCCGGGACACTGCGACGGTCATAAATATGAACCAGTTGTCAAGCATCCGAATGTAAATCACGTGACCATGGGGATGCTTCAAAAGTCATAAGTGTGAAAAACGATCATAAGCCATTTTTTCAGTGCCGCTGTAACTTTGAACGGTCACTAAATGAACTGTTGTAAATCGAGGACTACCTGTAATATGAATCGGATTGAACTCCAGTTCTTTTAGACACGTTCAATCCCAAGATTTGATTTCCCCCCTAGTCTTGCCAACTCCTTCACGATTCTTTAAAAAATGAACCAGAAGGATTGTTCCAAAAATATCCAACAATTTTAAGCTGAAACACCAGGAGGAAAAATATAAATATAAAAACACTCTCCTGCATTCAGCTCTAAGTAAATAGCAGGGCACAACTGTTCTTCAAACAGCAAAGAGCTGAAAATAATGCAGCCAACGTTATTTTCCTTCATTTGCATTCAGTGTTCAAGTCACAAGAAACATAAATTATACTCTGCATTGAAAGGGATATTAACAGGAGTTCCATTTTCACAGCTTAACTTATATTTTTAAATATATAGCTGCTGATGCATTGTTTCTAACATGTAGCTTAGGAACTGGGGGGTCCCTTTAATTTGGAAAAATCTCCATCAATCTCCTTTTTCATGTTCTCTGCTTTTCCAACCTCTGATTATGTTTTGCTAAACAACATTTCTTTTATTACTGCACTAGAGTTTTAAAGGTCAAGAATTGGGAGATTGCAGAGACAACCCACCAATTTTTCTAACAATTGATTTAAAGATGCAGTGAACACAAGAAAACTGATTTGCGAACTGAGGTGGAAAAATGACAAGATGGCCCTCTTAAGATCAAACATCATTTTAAAAAAAATTGGATACGCCCGGAAAAGGATGAAATCAGAAATGATCAGTGCATTCATGTAACACATATTTACCATAGTTACAACTGATATTTTTACAATATGCTTAAAATTATTCAGGCTAAAAAAGTAATATGCAAAGTGATAATTTCAGAGAATTTGTGAGATCCATTAACTAGTTTTTAGTTCTCCTTTCCCAGCCTGACATTCGAAAAATAAACGAAAAATGTGTTGCTTTGCCAAAAATCTCCACAGCTCCTCCCTGGCTTATTGTAACCCTGAAAAATCTAGCAATTGAAGTACCGTAGAATAAATAAAATATGAACATAGAAATGGGACAGGGATGTGGCAGAATACACATTCTAAATTTAGCACATTAGAATTGGTAGATGAGTTCTTTGTTGAATAAGGCAAAATCAGCAGAGATTATAAAAAAGTAATCCCTGCGGATTTTACTCCACTAATCATTGCCGGCTCTAGGGGGCGCTGCTCATCTCCACTTCAAGGCCATTAAGCCAGCGCTGTCTCAAGACATTTCTGCGGTCATGTGGCCGGCATGACATCACTGAGCGCTGTTACTTTCCCACCAAGGTGGTATCTATTTACTTGCATTTGTGTGCTTTCGAATTGCTAGGTTGGCAGGAGCTAAGCAAGGATGGGAGCTCACCCTGTTGTGTGGTGCTCAGGTCTCAAACTTGGGCTGCTGGCTTTCCAGCCAGCAAGCCCAGTGTCTTAACTGCTGAACCACTGCACTGCTGTAGCAGAGATCATGCATCATGTCAAACTGTAAGCTGTGGTGTAGAAACCTCCATGGTTGCAGTCAATGAATTCCCTAAACCAGTGTTTTTCTCAGCCTAGGCTCCTTCCAGATCATCTTCCAGAAATTGATGACCTCAATTTCCAAATTCTCAGGTCAGCATGGGCACCACTAGGTGTCAGCGTTCCAAATATCATCCCTAAACAGATCAGACTCCAAGGCAAAGCTTAACTCAAAGTTCCGGTTTATTAGGAGAGACATGTTGGCACAAACTGTGGAAACCCAAATCTGAAGATTTACAGTCTCCACCCCTTAGTTGAAAGTTCAAGATCCTGCCCTCATACCCATAAATCTGTCACATGGTCCAATCGCTCTGTGCCATGCTGGCAGATGCCTCCAACTTGTTCCGGTTTAGTGTGAAGACAAAAGATGACCTTGGCTTACTAGAAAGAATGTAAATATGACTACGTCTGCAACTCCACACAATACCCCCTCCCATTTACCCACACCATAAAATGCATAGTAGAATAGCTGAAAGTGTGGCAGGCCAAAATGCAGGCCTGACATAGGGACCACCTTCGGTGGGAAGGTAACAGCGTTCCGTGCTGGTCACATGACCACAGAGACGCCTTCAGACAGCGCTGGCTCTTCGGCTTTGAGACTTGAGATGAGCACCTCCCCCTAGAGTCGGGAACGACTAGCACATATGTGCGAGGGGAATCTTTACCTTTACCTAAATGTTGTGGTAGATAGCGAAGACTGATGCATTTGCCCAAGGCTGGCTCAGAAGAAGTTGAAAGAGTTACATGGGAAGTTTGGAAAGGAAGGCAGGAATCTCATTCATAAGAATCAACTCTTGCTTTTTTTTTCCCCCTTCAAGGATCAGCTTTGGGACTATGAATGTGCCTTGGTTCTGGAGGGGAAGACTTTGTCAGTAGAGGCTTATATCGAACAAGATGAAAATGACCCCTCCATTTTCTACATCACGTGCCAATTGCATCAGGTAAGGGCTTCATGGGAGCAGAGCCAAGGGTTCCCCTAGCTTTGGTCTCAACAGTTGTTTATTGATTAAAGACCCGTTAAAAAAAAACCTCAAGGCAGTGAACATGTCTAATACAGGTAATCCTTGACATACAACCATTTATTTAGTGAGCGTTCGAACTTAACAGCAGCAGTGGAAAAATGTGACTTCTGACCGTTTTCCACACTTACGACTTTGGTCATGTGATCAAAACTCGGGTGCTTGGCAAACGGCATGTATTCGTGATGGTGGCAGTGTCCCATCTGATCACTTTTTTGGTGACCTTCTGAGAAGCAAAGTCAATTCATTTAACAAACATGGTTACTGACCTAACCGGTAACAACTGCAGGGATTCACTTAACAATTGTGGGTAAGAAAAGTCGTAAAGTGGGGCAAAATTTCACTTAACAGCTGTCGTACTTAACATAAATTGTGGTCTCGATGAAGGTTGAAAGTACTCCTTCCTCCTCCTCCTACTTTTCCTCACAACAACAACCCTGTGAGCTGAGTTGGGCTGAGAGAGAGAGAGAGAGAGAGGCCCAGCTGGCTTTGTGTCCAAGGTGGGATTAGAACTCTAGCCTGGTGCCTCAACCATTAGACCAGACTGGGTCTCATATAAACCGTGTTTCTCCGAAAATAAAACAGGGTCTTATTTTCTTTTGACCACCGAAATAAGCGCTTGGCCTTATTTTTGAGGAGGTCTTAGTATTTTTGAGGTACAGGAGGCGGAGAGCATAATCACCTCATGGCTGCTGCTGTGTTTTGGGGAGGGCTTATTTTCAGGGGAAGGCTTATTTTAGCACATGCGCTCAAAAGCCTGATTGGGCTTATTATCTGGGGGTGTCTTACTTTCAGGGAAACAGGGTACATATATCCATGCATCTTATTTGATATTTTTAAAAGGCCACCCACATGTTGAGTGATTCTCAGTGGCTGCCAAAGCAAAGCCAAAGAAGGCTGGGTATAAAGTTTGTAAAAATCTGTCATCAGAAATATGTTACTCCCCCGCTTCAATATATAACAGCCGAGATACAAAGGAAAATAGAATGGGGGAGAAACAGGAAAGCCAGTAAATCTCGGTGACCAGCTGGAATATTCAGCGATGAAAAAATTCTGGAGAAGGAAGGAAGGAAGGAAACAAATAGTAGCTGGTCTCAGCTAAACTGATGCAAATAACAAAAGATAGCCTTAATTGAGCCAAAATCAAGTCCTGGTCGTATCCATATTTCTGGCAAAAAAGTATGGAAGTTGTGTGCCATTTTCAGCCAGGATACAATTTTGACTTTCTAATTTAGCCTACAGCCCTGGGATTTTTTGTCTGCTCTTCAATCCAGATACTAAAAGTAGGTTTTACTAATTTTCTGAGAGTGTAGCTAAAAAGAGTAATCCTTCACGCTACTCCAGATGTTCCTGTCATCAGCTGAAATAATTGGAAAAAAGTAAAAAAGATGAGTGTTAAAACGATCTAAATCAGATTGTAAAAAGAACACTCAAACCATCTGGAAAGCAGCTAACAAAAGAAAAGAATCTTACACCGTTTGATTTTTATTTCCAAACTCCGAAGTGCAAAAAAAAAGCAAAAATCTAGAAAGCCAACCGATTTTCCCAAGGCAGAATTCCATTATTCTTTCCTATTATTATTGATGACCTCATTGATACACTAAGAGGAAAATCCAAGGAATACAAACACCTTTCAGAGAGGGGGGAAAAAATTTCTAAACTCATAATATCAACCCAATGAGTATATTCAACTACTAGGCACATACCAGTCGGATGGTTAGGAGGAAGAAAAGACAAAACACAACAGAAAATAGCTGCAGCAAAGTGAATGGAATAATCACCAAGATCCCAGGCTTGCTACAAATCACAGTGATGCATTTGTACAGGTTTATACAAATAACAAAACACTTCCAGTTGCATAATACATGTGCTCTACATGGGGCTGTCCTGAAGCCCACTCTGAAGCTTCAGCTGTTCCAGAACGGAGCAATGTGAATAACCATGTAGCCGGGGGTGAAATTCAGCAGGTTCTGACAGGTTCTGGAGAACCGTCAGAGGAAATTTTGAGTAGTTCTGAGAACCGACAAGCCGGGAATGGGGATTTTGCAGTATCCTTCCCCTGCCATGCCCACGAAGCCACACCCACAGAACCGGTAGGGAAAAAAATTGAATTTCACCCCTGCATATAGTTATGTTTTGATGTGCCCACATGACACACCTTTGCTTCATGAGCTGTGCTCATTGGCCTGTTTGCTTCCAGGGGTGGTTCAAACTGATGGTTGTTTCCCACAAAGCTCTACAACACGGGTGTCAAACCCGCCACGTCACATTGCCGTTACGTGAAGATTCATGTTTTTCCCCTTCTTGGAGCTGGGGTGGGCGTGGCCTGTGCGTCCGCCCTGCGGGCCACCAGTTTCACACCCCTGCGAGTCTACATGGTGTGGTAGGGCCTAGCTACCACCTGCCTCCCAAAGTATCTTCCCAAACAATTCCATCTTGCAGGATTGTTGTTCTCCACATTCCTTTGATTAAACAATGTTGCCGACCAAGACCCGGGACTTGTGCCTTCTCCGTAGTAGCGCCTGCCCTCTGCATCGAGGTTTTGGGCGCCTCCCCTCGGCTGTTGTTTAAAAGAGCCGTCAAGGCCTTGCTCTTCACCCAGGTCTTTTAGGGAGTGACAGAGAGACCCCTTTGCTTCATTCTATCCGGGCCCTCCTGCTTGCCGTACTTTATCGGGTTTATTATGATTTCGTTTTCCCTCTGTACAACAATCATGAAATGCATGAAGGGAAAAGGAAACAAAATATGATATAACTGGGAAGGCAATCTTTGGAGTCAGTATTATTTTTTCCTTAGTTTTTTTCCACCTAAAAATACCAACAACATACAGGCTGTCCTCAACTTATAGCCATTGGTTTAGCAACCGTTTAAATTACGACAGCACTGGAAAAAACTACTAACAACCAGGCCTTGCACTTAACAACCAATGTAGCATTCTGACGGCCAGGTGATCAAAATTCAGGTGCATGGATTAACCGGCTTATATTTACAACGGTTGCTGTATCCCCAAAGTCATGTGCGACATTCACACGCGTGCGGACTCACTTAACAACCGCATGAGTCACAATAGTTGGCAAAAAAGGTTGTGAGATCAGACGCAACACACTTAACAACCGCTTTGCCTAGCAACAGAAATCCTGGTCCAAAATTGTAACCGTAAATCGAGAACTATCTATAATCTCGTGTCTTTTCCAAGACTAATGCCTGGGTGTCTCTTTTTCAGTACAGCTACTCGGCTCCCCAACTAGAATTCAGTGTGGTCATTTTCGTCCAGCGGAAACGGCATCTCCGTGTGGACAGCATTGAAGATCTCCATGGTAACAGGGAAAGGGCACCGGGCTATCATGGCTTAATAACAACAACATTGGAGCAGCTGTAGGCAAAAATGTCTTTGTTTTTATGAAATAAGAGAGTTGGGGTAGTTTCTAGGTGTTTTCTTGATTTGCTTTATTGGGGCTTTCTTGCATGTGATTGAGTTGTGTTCTGCAATGAACTAGGAGCCTGTTGAAGAAGAAATTTTGGTAGGCAATACATGGTGCCTATCAAGGCTGGGTGGGAAGAGAGGGAGGGATGGAAGGAAGGAAGGAAGGAATAGGGAAGGAAGGAATTGTTTTGTGCCAGAAGGCAGAAACATCTGGCTTCTACTATGGGAAATTGGGCACTTGAAAAAAAGGGAATGGGATGGGATGGGGAGGAGAGGGGAGGGTAAAGGAAAGGGAAAAGGAAAAGGAAAGGAAAGAAAGTGTGGGAAGGAAAGGGAAGGGAGGAAGGAAGGAAGGAAAGAAGGGGAAAAAAGAAAGAAGGAATTTATTTTTTAGTGGAAAACATTTCCGGATCTCCTGAAACTGCAGAAATGGGCATTGAGACCTAATTCAGGTGCCCCATTTCTCCCATGCCCCATATTTCAGCCTTTTGAAGCCAGTTTGCTCCCAATTTAAATCTGACTTCTTGCAGATAGGTTTGGGATATTACACCAACAAGAAAGCTGCTCAAAATCCAAAATCAGGCTTCTCTCTCTCCCTCCTTCTCTCTCTCTCTCTCTCTCCTTCTCTCTCTCTCTCTCTCCTTCTCTCTCTCCCTCTCCTTCTCTCTCTCTCCTTCTCTCTCTTTCTCTCTCTCTCCTTCTCTCTCTCTCTCCTTCTCTCTCTCTCCCTCTCCTTCTCTCCCTCTCCTTCTCTCTCTCTCCTTCTCTCTCTTTCTCTCTCTCTCCTTCTCCTTCTCTCTCCTTCTCTCTCTCTCTCTCTCCTTCTCTCTCTCTCTCTCCCTCTCTCTCT
>JANHFT010001230.1:65639-77732 GCA_032467955.1 Pseudoxenodon macrops
CCTACATACAGGCACCCGTGAAAACCTCAAAAAACAAATATATATATATATATGTCATATATCCTATTATCTCATATCATTAGTATTGGTTTTTTTTAGATATCCACAACAGTTAACAATGAATCTGGAGAGATGCCTCGGACATGGCGTGAGAAATAAATGCCGCTGAACTCCTTTTCAGTAGTGAGCACTATACTGATATACATAATTCAAGCTAGAAAACGTGAAGAATTCCAACACATTTTTTTATTTATTTTGGAGAAATAACCTAATTTTTTTTTAAAAGGGCCCGCAAAAAGAAAAGGAGAGGAGTACACCACAGCATCATATCTCAGCAGACTGTATTCAGCAAGAACATATGTGCTTTGCAGTCGTAGGAAAGAAGCTGTAAATCAAAATGATCCCCAGTTCAGGAAGAACCTTGCTAGATCAATCTAAAGCAGGGGTGTCCAACTCAAGGCCCAGGGGCCAGATCCGGGTCACACGGTGCTTAGATCTGACCCATGAAGCCGCCCTGGAAACAGTGAAGGACTGGTCCTATGTGCCTCTGAGGAGCTCAGGGGGGACACAGGTGGCCCTCGCGAGCTCCCGTTTTCACTGGCAGAGGACTGCAGGAGACCGTTGCAACAGAAAACATAGCTCAGGAGACCATTTTTGCTGGCAGAGCGTTTGCGCCACAAGTAACATCAAGCTGGCCACAGACACCCCGGCCACAGACACACACACACACTGAGGTTAAACACAACCCTGATGTGGCCCTCAATGAAATTGAGTTTGACACCCCTGATCTAAAGAGTTTCCAGTGTAACATTCTTTACTGCAGATTGACTGATTAGCCAAGCACTTCTAAGAAACTCACAGGTCAGGTCAAGAAAATAAGAGCTCGCCTCCAGAATCGTTCTGTGGCAATGTTTCTTTAGGCCTATGGACTTCCAACTTCCTCAGCCAGCATGGAGAATTTTGGGAGTTGAAGTCTACACAACTTGAAGTTATTGAGTTTGGGGGGGGAGGGAATTGCTCTATAGTACGTGGCCTTTTAGGACAAGAAGAACAAAGAGTACAAGCGTACACAAAAGAAATGCAACTTTCTTTAATAATAATATTAAATACCGGTAAATAAGGGATGCAGAGAGAGTTTATAAAGGAACATATTGCTAACGAAGCTAAATCCAGCACACAAAATCCTTAATTCAGAGCAGGGAGAGCTGGCTTGGGAGATGGTTGAGCAGCTGAATGACATGGGAATACTAATGGAAGGCAGTAGAAAACTGAATTAATCTTTTGATTAATCAGACAACAGATGTCTTCGTTAGAGAAGATGTAGGTCAGCTACCTGTGCTTGAGCTGAAATAGAAAGCTAGGAGAGGAGTCTGAGGAGATGAAGCAACTAACGATGGAAAAAGCTTATTCTGAGGTTTATTAACAATTTAACGCCTTCAAGTTCAGGTGGAAATGCTTTGAAGAAAGCCAATGAATTTTGCCTGGTATCAATATGCATACCTGCTGCTAAAACATGGTCCTAACTTTTTATTAACGAATTGAAAACCTTCAGCTTCAGATCATTCAATTGAAATTTGTCTTTCATCTGCTTCCTACAAATGTGCAATGCTTTGGATCCAGTATCACAAAGGTTTCACAGAGCAAGTGTGAGCACTTTTCAATACTTCCTTTAAAAAGTCTTTCCCTGGGATTTTATGGTGAGGCTGGGCCCTTGGTTTTCTTTGAGCTTGGGTTTTTTTCCCCCCTTGCAGACATTTAATTACCCAACCGCTTAACATCATCAGTGCTAGAGGGGGTGAGTGGGATTTGCTCTCTTGTTTATATACTAGTAAGAGATATGGTGGCTCAGTGGCTAAGACGTTGAGCTTGTCGATCAGAAAAGTCAGCAGTTCGGCGGTTCGAATCCCTAGTGCTGCGTAACGCGGTGAGCTCCGGTTACTTGTCCCAGCTTCTGCCAACCTAGCAGTTCGAAAGCATGTACAAAAAATGCAAGTAGAAAAATAGGGACCACCTTTGGTGGGAAGGTAAAAGCATTCCGTGCGCCTTCGGTGTTTAGTCATGCCGGCCACATGACCATGGAGACGTCTTCAGACAGCACTGGCTCTTCGGCTTTGAAACGGAGATGAGGACCGCCCCCTAGAGTCGGGAACGACTAGCACATATGTGCGAGGGAAACCTTTACCTTTACTTTACCTTAGTTTAATAAGGTAAATAAGAAAATACACTCACTGTGTCCACATAACATAATGTTCTCAGCCATTATGACGTAGTTCCCATAGGGCATGAAGACTAGGTTCCAGCACTTACACTGAATTGCCAGTTACCAGACCTATTCTCAGTGAACTTAGCAATCTGTGTAAATTCAGCATGCTAAATGGTGTGCTCCCAAACCCGTCCTTTTCTGCAAAGATTATGCAGAGTGAAAATATCAGAATCTTACCTGCACAGAGTGGCTCTTTTGGAAAATGAACCTCCCCTCCCAAATGCATTTATTTCTGCGATTTAATTGGAGAAGAAAAGCTTCTCTGCAGAGCTAGCATGGTATAGGAAGTCTTCGACTGGACCACCATTTGATTAGTTGACCATTCAGAATTTCAGTGGCACTGAAAAAAACCCGACTTATAACCGTTTTTCACACTTGTGACCATTGCAGCATCCCATGGCCATGTAATCAAAATTTATATGCTTGGCAACCCAACCGATTCATATTTATGACTTTTGCTTTGTTCCAGGGTCATGTGACCTTCTGATAAGCAAAGTCAAAGGGGAAGCCAAATTCACTTTACAACCATGTTACTAATTTAACAACTGCAGCGATTCACATAACGACTGAACGGTCATAAAATGGAGCAAAAGTCATTTAACAGCTGTCTCACTTAGCAACTGAAATTTGTGGCTCAATTGTAGTTGTAAATTGAGGGCCACCTGTATATTGCTTTGGATCTAGATTGACAGAATTCAGTTCCCCATGAACACTTGCTACAACTTTTGGGCAATCGGTGTCTCCCTTTCTGATCTCTCTCACAGAATGGCTCTCTTCACGCAGCCCTTTTAACTGAGCCTGGGTGGGGTGAGCCAAAAACCTGGATCAAGAATCCCATTCCTCAGAACAGGGGTCCTCCAACCTTGGCAACTTTAAGAGTTGTGGACTTCAACTCCCAGAGTTCCTCAGCCAGCAAAGCTGCTGCCTCAGAGTACTGAATACTCTTGACAGATCAGCCTGTCAATATTTAACAGCTTCCTGTCAAGTACCTGTTTTTCCTTTCTTCTCACTGAGATGAAACCCTGCAGTGCCCTCCCAAAAGCTGCTTTAAGCATCCGGTTTCTGCTGCCAGCTGAGGGAAGAGCCTCCCAAAAGCAGCATCAGTGAGGGAATGTTTATGAGCACCTCCCCTGCCCCTCAAACACAGCTGCAGTGTCACCTGTCCTGTGGCTATTTTCCTCTGTGATTTTCATTCCGGCCAAATCATAATCAATGACAGGGAGTGGGGAGGGAATCCACCCTCCTTTTCACTGGCTCTCTTGATGGCTGATCAGATCGTTCCAGTCTTGCATGGCTGTGGCACATGCCAGTTGGGTCACGGGGGGGGGGAGGGTTGCATAAGCCATGAGCCAAATCGGTGACTGTGAGGATAAAAGAGAAGCCACATGTACCTCCAATTAATTAATGAATTCAATTCTAATCCAAGACCACAGAAGGGGCCACCGGGACTCCTGCGATTGCCGGGGGCTAAGAAGAAGGGGAACACACTGGATCAGTTGGCCTTCATTTCTTGTTTTTGCAGACATTAACGGCGGTGTCGCAAGCTGGGAACACCGGGGGAGGAACGGAGGGCAGCCAGGGAGTATTGGTGAAGGGTCTGGATTGCGACACAATCACCCAAGTGAAAGAGAAGATCCTGGACCAGCTCTACAAAGGGACACCTTACTGCCATCGACCTGACCCGGACTCGCTTGACTTGGGTGAGTCAAAGACGCTGGATGGGCCACCTTGAGTAAGACCCCCAGAGTGGAAGGCCGCCCCAAGATCCCCTAAAGTGGAAGGCCTCTTGTCAGCCCCCCCCCCGTCAGCTTTGTCCTGGTTGCTAGGCAACTGCAAAAAAGCATTCCCATCCATTTCCGAGGCAATCCAGATTAACCAAATTAGCCAATAGGATGTGGGGAGGATCCCTTGACTAACCTGCAGTAGCCAATAGCATGCTGGATGAACAAACGTGGAATTTTGCAAGAGTGCTGCTTCCTCACAAGTTTTGCCTTTTGTCTTTTCTTCTGGGTGATGACAACAGAATGGCGGTCTGGGCTGGCTGGGCATCTCATCCTCTCTGACGAGGATGTGACTTCAATCATTCAGGGAAGCTGGAAGAGGGTCAACACACTGCAACACTATAAGGTGAGGGAAGCTCTCCAACTTTTATGGCTCTCTCTGCAGTGGTTAGCTTATCTCGGGATAAGACAACCGTTTGGCCTTTTCTCAGTAATCATCTTTGTGGTTCCTTCTGGTCATGGAACCTTCCAAAAGGAAAGAAGGTTAAGGCAACAAATCTCTTTTGGTCTTCTTTGCTACAGAAGTCCATGAAAATGCTCTACCTCAGAATTAGACTACAGGTGGGCCTAGCAGTTAAGACCCTTGGCTTGTTGACTGGAAGTTTGGCAGTTTGAGACCCAAATGCCACATGATGGGATGATCTCCCATTACTGGCCCACCTAGCAGTTTGAAAGCGTACACATGCAAGTAGATAAATAGGTACCAATTTGCGGGAGAGGTAACAGCATTCTGGGTGCCTCAGCAAATATAATCATGCTAGACGCATAACCACGGAAGCATCTTCAGACAACGGCTAGGAAATAGACATGAGCACTGCCCTGTATAAAGTCAGACACGACTAGACAGGGGAAACCTTTACCTTTTGTTAGTCCTCCATTTACTGACTGTTTCAGAGTTACAGCGGTGCCGAAAAAAATGACTTGTGATTGGTCCTCATATTTAACAACAATCACAGTGCCCCCCCACGGTCATGTGATCAAAATTTGGGCACTTAACGAGCAATATGTATTTTCAGCAGTTGCAACATTGTGGGTCCGTGTGATTTTTAAATTTTCTCAGAATTGTTTTCTTTATTTCCCATCTTTATGATTTCTATGAATAATTGCCGTTTCCAACTTTCCCAGATAGCTTCTGACAAATCATTGAAGAAAGCCTGATTCACTGAACAACCAAGTGATTTACTTTACAGTGATTCACTTAACAACTTCGGCCAAAAAAGAAAAAAAGCTTGCAAAATTGGGCATGATTCAAAACAACCGCCCTTGCTTAGCAACAGACGTTCTGTTCCAATTTGCGATCAAGGACTCCTTGTATTTACAATTACATTACCATCAGTCCGCTTCTCTATTGATCCCAATTATGATTCCCCATGACTAGAATAAACGTTTGAGGTGATCAGGTTGAGATCGTGTCCCTAATCTGATACTTGATCACTTTTCTTTTTTTTTTAAAGGAGACGTCTTCTTGTGAAAAAATTATTCTTGCGCTAAGTTCTGATCCGCCACTCTGGGATATAGTCTCTCTGAGCATTAGCACCTGCGGATATATCTGACTGATTTCAGCCTGCCATCATTTTTATAAGTTTTCTTTGTTTTGTCTCTAAATAACGCTAGACACTTGAAAAAGATGGAAGGGCAGCACTGGAATAGCAATCATTTTAAGGAGCTCCACATAACTGGAGGAAAACTTGGGATTCTTGGTAGCTTCAACCTGAGGCCTTGTCCATCATTGACATTGGGAAAAAGAAGATATGACAAGCCCTTCTTGAGTCACAAACCCATGAGAGGACTGAAAAAGAAATTTACAATGCCCTGTTGCAGAGCAGGCAACTGGGAAAGTCTGCTAAATGACAGGAAACTGAGACGCTTAAGGCCACCAGGAAATAAATGTTACTGCCTCATTTACAACACACCTGCAGTGTAAGCAGCAGACCTAAAGCAAGTACATAACCCAGGAATGTACATCTCCTTCTTCTATACACATTCAATCACTTTCTGATGAGGGCACCTTCAGTGGGACTCATTTTGACAATTAGCATTGATAAGTGTCAGAATAAGACCCTCTATTAGGTCAGTGGTGGCCTACAACTCATACCACAATAGCTGCTTTTTTTGTGTGTGCAAAGCTCTTTATATAAAACAAAACCATTGTTTTGCCACATAAAATAATCACCACATAAGGGATGCTCAGACTGATGAACAAGAGAAGCGTAATTCCTTCCCCGTGAGATCAACGGTAGTGACTATACCTAGTTGTTAACTTACAACCAGTTGCTTAGCAACCAGTTGAAATTGCAACGGATCTCCACAGGAGGGGGGGGGGAGACATACAACTGAGTTCCAAAGTTCCAATCACTGTTTTCCGCCCCTCCCCACAGTCACATGACTCCTTTTCAGGTACCTGACAATGGATGTTTATAGTATCACATGATCGCACTTCGATGAAAACCGGCATTTACGACAGAACTGGTGAAAACTATGCTTACTGACCATAGCATTCGCTTAACGATCGCCCGCAAAACAGATCATAAAATCAGGTTGATCGTGTGATGGACTCACTTTATGACCGTCACGACAGTAACGGACGGCCTCCGTTATGGTCGTAAGTCAAGGACAATCTGTGGTAATTGGCAGCCTCCCCCACTTTCCCGTCCATGATAAAACCTTCCAACCTGTCTGTATGCATTACGAAAGATTGCTGGCTGGACTGAAAAGAAGTAATGAAGTCCCTTGGCAGCCTATTAAGATGTAATCACTGAACAATAGTTTTGGCTTCCTAGCACCACCGCCATTCTGCCATCTTTCAAAATAGATTCTTCTTACATCCTGTTAAGTTCTGCAAGGTTGGCAAGCTCAGGAAACAAGAAGCACTTGGATTTCTGGAAAAAAAATAGCAGAATCTTGAAAAGCTGCCGGGGCAATTCTCTGGCTCAATTTATAGTAAAATTAAGGTGGAGTTACTCGTGAGTCTCTTTCTCCTTCCTCCTCCCTACCCTGGATTTAAAAGTCTATTGTGTAAGTGCGCCGTTTCCTCCCTTAATTGTCTCCTCTGTATTCCCAAAGCCAGTTAGGCATTTCATCACACCTTCAGACAACAACTCATTCCAATCCATCTGCTGCATCTGGAAAGTTCTTAACCGACTTCTTTATTACTCCCATAAGAGTTTTTAAAGATAGGCCTTTATAATTCCAAAAGTGCTTTTCAAAAGGCAGCTGGACTTCCAAGGGGAAAAAAAACACACAAGAAAGTCCAGTTGCCTTTTGAAAAGCATCTTTGGAACAACCACGATCTGGATGATTTGAGAATCTCCATAGACAATCAACCTTTATGGCTCGTCCTCCTGGACACAGTAAATAAGAAAAATAAGTTGCCTATCACTGGAACAGCATCTGTCCCTGTAGATACATGCAGTCCTCGAGTTATGTCCACAATTGATCCTAAAACTTCCATTGCTAAGCAAGATTGTGTGAATTTTGCCCCAGTTTATGACCTTTCTTGACACAGTTAACATGTTACTAACACGGTTGTTAAACAGATCTGGATTCCCATTGACTTCGCTTGTCAGAAGGTCACAAAAAATGATCACACAACCCTGGGACATTGCAACCATCATAAATAAATGCCAGTCGCAAAGTGTCTGAATTTTGATTCCGTGACCTCAGGGATATTGCAATGGTCATAATTGTGAAAAATGGTCATAAGTCAACTTTTTTCAGTTCCATTGCAACTTTGGTTGTAAGTTGAGAACTACCGTACTTGTAATTTCAGGCAACCCTCCGCCAACTACAGATAGTCCTCTCAACTTAGGACCGATCACTTAGATCATTTGAAATTACAATGAACCAAAAAAGGGTCTTATGATCTGGATTTGAAGTTCTGATGTCCAGGAGCCCCTTTGTGGTGACATGACTGCATTTTGGATGCTCAGCAACTGACCGAAATGTTTATAGCATCCCATGGTCACATTACTGATTTATGACATTTTTTCCGGAAACTAGCGCTTACCCATTTTTTTTTGTATGCTGCTATCACTGTATCTCAAACTATTGGCAGATTACTATTCTTCAGGCTGGAAGAAGATTATAGAGTTCGATTATAGAGTTCAAGTCAGCAGCTTCTGGACTCACAAGCTAGATTCTTGTTTATCGGTACGGGGGTGACCTAGTGGTTAAAACGCTGGGCTTCTTAACCAAAAGGTTTGAGATCCAAGCACCGCATAAGAGGGTGAGCTCCCGTTCTTGTCCCAGCTCCTGCCAACCTAGCCGTTCGAAAGCATGCACATGCAAGTAGATAAATAGGTACCACTTTGGTGGGAAAGTAACAGCATTCCGTGCACCTTTGGCATTATAGCCATGACAGCCATATGATCAAAGAAGCATCTTCGGACAACACTGGCTCCCTTGGCTAGGAAACAGAGATGAACACCACTCCTTGCAGTCGGACACAACTGGACAGCGGAATCTTTTATCTTCTTTTTTTTTTTAATGAAAAGGCCAGACACACATTCATTCAAAGGATAGATGGTATGGAGTACCAATTGCATGTCGGTAGGATGCCATATAACAGCAGAACTTGGATTTCAAGCCGTCCTTGGATGCGAGCAATATAGTTTATATCTTTCACCTTCCCCAGGCTGAGGAAAGCCCTTTTCTAAGCATGGTGTGCTGTGTTACCATCAGCACCTCTCTCAGATTCTCTAAAATCCTCTTATCCAAATTAGTTTGCTCTTGTGGTTCAGACGAAATTAATCGGCCCAACCCTATTTTCTATACTGAAATTTCTAAAGGGAAATTGAATTCTCTTTTTTCACCTCTTCTGTGCCAGTATTCAGGAAAGCTTTAGGCCATAGCTGAACAGAGCTTTTACTTTATGATTCTTGCATTATTATTACTGACGTCATGGCTAAATTCTGTGCTGCTGAGGTAAAAACATGCTGCCAAATATTATATATCGATTGTTAGGTTTTTATGTTTCTTTAACCTATTGACTGCAATAAAATATGTGCATGCGAAAAGCCACTCTGAGTACTACTTCCCTACTGGAAAAACAGGATATATACCTGAGGTGGGATTCAGGAGGTTCTGACCAGTTCTGGAGAACCAGTAGCAGAAATTTTGAGTAGTTCAGAGAACCGGTAAATGCCACCTCTGACTGGCCCCGTCCCCATCTATTCTCTGCTTCCCGAGTCCCAGCTGATTGGGAGGAAATGGGGATTTTGCAGTAACTTTCCCCTGCCATGCTCACCAAGCCACGCCCACAGAACCAGTAGTAAAAAAAATTGAACCCCACCACTGATATATAAATAAATAAATAAATAGCTGCCATTAAAACAAATGCCGTGATCAAATAAAAGAGGCTAGTTTTAAAGATACCATTCTTCATAAAAGAATCCTGACCCTAAGTTTTTTGGAGGTAAAGCCTGTCCTGTCAATCTCCAAGCATTTTAAATTATGGACACCGCTGAACTGGGTAGATTCTACTCTTAATTATATCAAAAGCCATATTATATCATATGTTTTATCACATTAGCACACAAGGAGATAAGATGATGTTACAGGTCTAAGCTTAAATGCCAACTTCCAGATATTTTTTTGCTGAAGAACAATGCAACAATAGGTTGAGTCCAGAAAGCTGTTTAACCCTTTTTTTTTCTTTTTTTTTTGTCCATGCTCAGGTGCCTGATGGAGCCACTGTTGCCCTAGTCCCTCGTATGACCAAGCACCTTCCCAGGGAGAATCAGGACTACATCCCTGGAGAGAGTGAGTGACCACTCCAACTCTTATTTGATTATGAGGGAAAAAGCAGCTTGGGTGGACTGAATGGACAAAGGAACAAAAATGAACTGAAAGTTAATTACCAAACCAGTTTGGAGTGGCAGGTTCATTTAAGAAGATAGGGGAGTGGGGAGTTCAATTGAGCAACTGCCATCTGATGATCTACTGCCAATCATCCAGAGTGGTCTTATGCTGCCTTGTGTTTTAGAAACTCCAATGCTGGAGGATGCAGATGAGGGTGGCATGAAGCTTTGGCACCTGGTGAAATCGACCGAGGAACCTGAGCTGCCTAAACATCGGCGAGGGAGCCTGCGGGAACGGGAGAGAGCCAAAGCGATTCCAGAGATCTATCTAACGCGCCTCCTTTCCATGAAGGTAAGAAGGGATCCAGTCTTCAGTTGGGCTCTATTTATTCCCAACAGTTCTTTCAGGTTTTATGTCCCTGGATGCAATCTTTGGAGGAAGCCCTATTGAAAGAATAATACTTTCTCCTGAACAAACATGCACAAATGCAGTGTTAGTTTCCTTGATCTCATCCACACTGTTGTTTACTAGGAATTTAATTGGAAGGCAAATTAGGACAGATAAAAGGAGACATTTCAGCACATCAGGCATATGGGATTCTTTGACACAAGGTGTAATAATAATGTTAGGATTGCTGAGAAGTTGCCCAACACAATATACTTCTAAGGGGGCTCCATAGGAAAAAGTATTTAAGGTAGATGCACATTTTGGCTTTCCAACTCTGTGATAGAAAGATTTCTTTATTAGTGGAGATTAAGACAAACGGCAACAGATAATTTGGCTTGTAAAATAAATTCATATAGGAAATGACCAGCTTTTTTTCTTCTTCTCTTTTTGATCTATTCCAGGGGTCTCGAAACTTGGCAGACATGTGAACTTCAATGCCCAGAATTCCTCAGGCTGGCTGAGGAATTTTGAGAGTTGAGAGTTTAAATCCACAAGTCTTAAAGTTTCCACATTTGAAGACCCCTGATCTATCAGGATTCTCTAGCCCACATAATTTGTGATTTCCTTAGCCAGTTTTCCTTAGATCAGAAGTACATGTTGGGATCACCTTTCCCACTTTGACACATAATGGAAGAATCCATAACATCCATTGGCTGGTTCTGTGCTATAAATTTATCCTGAATTGGTCTTCATTGCTCTTGTATTTGTTGGCCCCCAAAAGAACTGTGCCATAACCTGGTCCATTTTGTGCTTATATTTGCTTGTAGGGCACGCTACAGAAATTTGTAGATGATTTATTCCAAGTGATCCTCAGTACCAGTCGTCCTGTCCCTCTGGCTGTGAAATATTTTTTTGACCTGCTAGATGAGCAAGCCCTGAATCATGGGATCACAGATCCAGAAACCATCCATATCTGGAAAACAAATAGGTAGGCAATCAAATCTACTGGATGCCGCTTCTCAAAAGCTGAATGTCTTGATTGTGCTATTTATTGGTTTGCTCTTCATTTCCCCACAGAAGATAATAACCTCTCAAAACTCTGCTGATGCCCAACCAAATATCATCTCTGTGATAATAATAATAATAATAATCCTATTTTACAGTTAGGGTATATTACACTCAGAAAATTATGGACCAGCCTAGATGCGATAGTGAATATGGCACCAGTGGGAGGGTTTTGTAAGACAAAATAATTAGAAATTTTGTAGGCACAGCAGTTGGAGGAAAATAGGGTAAACCACGCTGTTTCATGTTTTATAGGCCTAGTTAAGTAGCTTGTAAATTGCACGACAGAAATACTTCACATCATGAAACTGGCATGTTTTGCACGTACAGTAATAGTGTAACTCGGGTCAGCAACCTGCAGCTCTGGAGCCACATGTGGCTCTTTCATCCTTCTGCTGAGGCTCCCTGTCGCCAGTCAGCTCCACAATTGATAGGGCTTTCAGTTAGGACAGGTAGAGGAAAAAGGACGGCACGCTAGGAAGAGACTCTATGGTGGGGGAACCGGACTTCCAGTCAGCAGAGGAAAAGGGATGGCATGCTAGGAGGAGACTCTATGGTGTGGGAACAGGACTTCCAGTCAACAGAGGAAAAGGGATGGCATGCTAGGAAGAGACTCTATGGTGTGGGAACAGGACTTCCAGTCAACAGAGGAAAAGGGATGGCATGCTAGGAGGAGACTCTATGGTGTGGGAACAGGACTTCCAGTCAGCAGAGGAAAAGGGACGGTACGCTAGGAAGAGACTCTATGGTGTGGGAACCGGACTTCCAGTCAACAGAGGAAAAGGGATGGCACGCTAG
>JANHFT010001230.1:104388-116228 GCA_032467955.1 Pseudoxenodon macrops
CCCTCCCATTTTGCCCACAATATAACATGCATAATAGAATAGCTGAAAGTGTGGCAGGCCAAACGCAGGCCTGACATTACTGCCAGTTCACTCAGGGTCGTGCCTCAAGCGCATGCGCAAAGCGTGGCAGTCAAAATCTTCTGCATGCACAGAAGCAAAATCCAAGATGGCGGTGCCCACGGAGCCACCGACAGCACCGGCTCCGTGAAGTCATCGCGGAGTTACTACCTACTGGATAGAACCGGATAGAACCGGTAGGAACCCACCTCTGGAGGGGAACCACCCAAAAGCAAAAGTTATTATCCTGAGACTGAATTTTTCCCCCAGAGCAAATAAGTTAAAAGTATACAAATAGCAAACAAAACATCACCCATAAGGGCCATTTTAGTTATTTAATTAAGATCTCCAAGTTATTTGAAAGTAATTTAGATTCATTCTTTGTCCTAGGACAGGACGTTTTGTTGCGGTTGGAGATACTCTTTTTAAAAAATTATTCCCTTTCACCCACCTAAAATACAAGATGGTGATACCATTAGAATGGATGCGGCTGAATGCTTCCCTTTTTAACCACGGACATTTCTATTTCACTGTCCTCCTCCTCCTCCTCCTCCTCCATCTCCATTGCACTGCCATGTTTTCCATTAAAGGTGGGGATGAGAAATAGGCTGTATATTGCCTAATTCTGCCTAACGGAATGGCCACGCTCTGATCCTTTGTACCTCACTGGAGTCCGTTTCACAATGTTTTGCCAATGACACAGAAATCTAACTCGTACTTCTAGTCTTAGCGGTTGTTGCATAAACATAGTCCTCGACTTATGACCGTTTCTTTAACGTTTCTTGAAGTTATGATGTCCTCAGAAAAAGTGACTTATGAATTGTTATGGCCACTGCCCCATTCCCACAGTCATGTGATCATCATTTGAACTCTGGGCAACCAGCTCATATTTCTGTTGGTTACAGTGTCTTGTAGTCAAGAGGTGGCCTGGAGGTGGAGCTCTCGCGTCACAATCAGGAGGCTGTGAGTTCGATCCTAGGTAGAGGCAGATATTTCTGAGCGCACTGACAATATATCTGCTGAAAAGAAATCCGTAATGGCGACAGGAAGGGCATCTGGCCAGTAAACACTCAGCTCCATTCAGTTGCCCAGATTCCACCCCGCAAGGGATTATGGGGTCGTTAAAAGAGGAGGAGGATGATGATTATAGTCACATGAAAACAATGTGCGACCTTCCCAGCCAGTTTCCAATAAGCAAAAGTCAGTTGGGAAGCCAGATTCTCATAATGACGGTGTGATTTACTTAGCCACAGGATTTAAAAGCCACGTAAAAGTGGTCATAAAATCAGGGCCAATCTGATGATGACTTGCTTTATGACTGCACCGACTTACATCTGAAAGTTCGGTCCCAACTGTAGCCGTACGTCAAAGGATTATCCGTTCCTCATCACAAAACGAAGGATTGAAAGAACAGATCTTCACCCCGGCTAGCTTCATCTCAGACCTTGTGACATTGATATATTGACTTTCCTCCAGTCTGTGACATTGATATATTGCTTGGGCAGGTAATCTAATCTATAAAAAAAGGGTGAGGCAGCCCTGGCCTGCTCAATCTTTTGACATGCAGACAGGAGGGTCAGTCAGTTTAGAGTATAAAAAAAGAAAAGAAATTAGGGCTGCACTAAAAAAGCCTTTTTGTTTCCTTCTTGTCCACATAATTTCGGGGAAACGCAACTTTCATTCTACCTGTAAACCTTCACCATTACAAGAACCACAGATATGCGTTGCTGGGTATTGTTTCTATTATTTGAATTGGCTTATAGCTGATTGATTCAAGGCTCCTTCGTCTTGTAGGCTTTTGAACTGGCCACTGGAAAGCACCTTTTCAAACCTCAAGCCGGCCAGTGTTTTTCCAGAGATGATGGTAGGTCCACATCGTGTGCGCAAGCCTCTTTCGCCAGCTCATTCCTCCCACCTAAGCCCCTCATACCTGGCTCTGCTTTCTGTGTCTTGCAGATCATGTGGCTCGGATCATTGAACTCCTGGGCAAAATCCCACCCAAAATTGCTTTGCTTTGGCAGCAGACGTCAACTTTCTTCAGCAGGCAAGGTGAGGATGCCAGGATGGGAGACAGTGTTCTGACGGAGGCTTCTTGATTACACCAAGGCAAAAAAACCTCTTTTTTATTTATGGTGGCTGGAAATTGGATTCATTTCCAGCCTGGGCAGAGTTATCTCAATCATGCCTATGGAACTCTGCCAAAGTCTTTCAAGATAAATCCTTGAAGGTAGGTCTGTGAGGCAATGTTAAACAAAGTTCAAAACTAAGCAAGAAAATTCAAAACCAAACCAAAAATCAGAGTCGCACGTGGAACTGCGAGATTATTTCAAACGAGTTCTGTTTCAAATGAGTTGCTTCTTGTAGCTCCTCTATTAGATCTTCTGGGATGGTCCAACCCCTCCCAGCCTTACTCCTGAGTAGCCCTTTTCTTTTGCAACTGCTATTGTCTTCTAGCAGCTCTGTGTTAGGGACTGGCACCCCCTGTCCCTCTGTATCGCTGCTATCAGATCCCGCAGGCTCCGGCACACCACTCCCAGATGGCCCTGGTCCCATCTCTGCCTCTGATGCAGAGACCCCATCCGAGTCTTCCCTAGACTCCAGAGCTGACCCATAATCCTCTCTGCTGTCCGACTCATCTGCCAGCTCCGCAGGCTGCTGGTGAACCACAAAAAAAAGGAAGCTGTGATCCCCGTCCTGGCATTTACAAGATGTCCCTTCTGTAAACCCATCCAAATTCAATATTATATTTGGCACGGTTGCTAGTGGCGTAAAACTTGCGAAGCCTGGACAATATTTCGATAACGGCCATCTAACGGCTTCTTCTTTGTCTCCTTTGGCAGGGGCTCTTCTCCGGATGTCCTGGATCTCTTTCTACGACCTCTATCACATCCTCATTGATAAATACAGCTGGCCAAAGACTCAGGCCACCCACTTTGCCAGTTTCGTCCTGCCCATGCTGGAGTATGCCCCGGAAAGACGGGCACGGGCTGAGAAATGCCTTCAGCACCCCTGGCTCAGCCACTAGGGCTGCGTCTTCCGACTTCCTCTGCACCTCCAGCAGAGATACAGGTAGTCCTCGACCTACAACATTCATTCAGTGACTGCTTGAAGTCACAACAGCACTGAAAAAAGGGACTTGGTGGCCATTTTTCGCACTCGTTTGCAGCATCCTCATAGTCACGTGATCAAAATTTGGACACTTGGCAACTGGCTCATATTTATGACAGCTGCAGTGTCCTGGGGTGTGTGTGTGTCACATGATCCCTTTTGTGACCTTTTGACAAGCAAAGTCAATGGGGAAGACAGATTCACTTAACATCCATATTCAGTGGTGGGATTCAATTTTTTTTACTACCGGTTCTGTGGGCGTGGCTTGGTGGGTGTGGCAGGGGAAGGTTACTGCAAAATCCCCATTTCCTCCCAATCAGCCGGGACTCGGGAGGCGGAGAATAGATGAGGGCGGGGCCAGTCAGAGGTGGTATTTACCGGTTCCCCAAACTACTCAAAATTTCCACTACCGGTTCTCCAGAACTGGCCAGAACCTGTTGAAACCCATCTCTGACTGTATTGCTAATTTAACAACTGTGGCAAGAAAGCCCCAAAAATGGGGTGAAACTCAACAGCTCCCTTGTTTACCAAAGGAAATTTGGGGCTCAGTTGTGGTCCCAAGTCAAGGACTATCTGTATGGAAAAAGCAGGCAAATATCCCCTTCAGAACAATTTCTTAGGACCAAACTAGCTATGATGTTAACTGTGTGAATTCAGTTTCCCGTTTAGGATAAGGTCTACTGCAGCTTTCCGGTTAAAAAAAGAGTAAAGCAATTTTTTTTTTCTCCTTTAGGTCAAACACTTTCTTTGAAACCAAAACAGGTTTGGAAAGGAAATCTCAGGGTGGTTTCAGATAGAGGAATTTTAATGATATCAATCACAATCAAGCCATTCTAGCATCTCTTCTGCAACGTTTTTTTCCTTGGGAAGAAAAATGACAAAAGTAGTAGGAACAACAAGGGAGGTTTACAAAGAGGAGATATTCTGTAAAAAATCTATGGCTGAGACATCCGCAAAGTTTTTTGTTTTTTGTTTAAAAAGGAGGAAGGGAAATAATTAAAGAAGAGGGAGTCAAGCTATTCTCCAAAGCACACAAAGGCAGGACAAGAAGCAATGGATGGAAACTAACCAAGGAGAGATGCATCTTAGAACTAAGGAAAAATTTCCAGACAGAACAATTAATCAGTGGAACAACTTGTGAATGCTCCAACACTGGAAGTTTTTTAACAAGAGATTGGATAACCATTTGTCTGAAACGGTATAGGGTTTCCTGCCTAAGCAAGGGGTTGGACTAGAAAACCTCCAAGGTCCCTTCCAACTCTATTATTCTATTCTATTCTATTCTAAGTGGCTCTTTCTCACTTTCCATGGTTCTTGATCTGCCCAAAGAGCCTCAAGGTTGTAATATCAACCAAGGTGGCGCAGTGGCTAGAGTGCAGTACTGCAGGCTACTTCATATGACTGCTAGCTGCAGTTCGCCATGTCAAATCTCACCAGGCTCAAGGTTGACTCAGCCTTCCATCCTTCCGAGGTTGGTAAAATGAGGAGCAAGATCGTTGGGGGGGCAATAGGCTGACTCTGTAAACCGCTTAGAGAGGGCTGTAAAAGCACTGTGAAGCTGTATACAAGTCCAAGTGCTATAGTGCGAAACATAACGAAACATATGGTTAACCACATTTACAAACTTAAATACCATTGTTAATTTGATTTTTTAATACATTGGGACGGAGGCCAACCACATTATGGCTAAAGTAATTTCAGGCAATCATTGCTAGGGTGAGAACCTTTCCTTTGTGGGTTAGTTCAGTGTTCAATTGCTCTGTCACAAAGAAGAGGAAGCCAACCTATTCTGAAAAAAAACACCTGAGGGCAGGACAAAAAGTAACAGACAGAAAGTTTTCAAAGAGAGGAAAGTTTTCAAAGAGAGAGCCAATCTAGAATTAAGGAGAAATTTCCTGACAGTTTGAACAATTAACTAGTGGAACGACTTGCCTCCAGAAGTTGTGGGTGCTCCAACACTGGAGGTTTTTAAGAAGAGAGCGGAGAACCATTTGTCTGAAATGATAAAGGGTTTCCTGCTAGGTCAGGGGGTTGGACTAGAAGACCTCCAAGTTCCCTTCCAACTCTGTTATTCTCTATTCTGATGGCTGGGAAGTTTTTGTTTTTAATGGCATTACAGCCAGTCTGCTTTGTACACAGAAGCCTTCTGTATCAAACTTACAGAAACGCCCTCATACTGTGATGTTTAAGAAAAAGATTTCATTTACCTAGAATGCAGTGAAGAGGCTTCAGTTGCAACCTTACGGCCTTACAAAAGCTATACAGGTAGTCCTCAACTTATGACTGGGTTCCCCCTGTGGTCTCATGACCACATTCCGGGCACTCAGCAACCCCGTCCACATCTACAACTATTTGCAACGTCCCGCAGTCATGTGATTGCGATTTACAACGATTAAACTGATGTTTACTTAAAGGTTTCTGGCCAAAGAAAATGCCCCATAACCAACAATGGTTTTGCTTAGCAACTGCCACATTTGTTTAATGACCATGATTTTATTTTAAAAAATGGTAAACTCGAGTGTGGTAACATGGCGATTTGCTTAAGAACTGTCATGGCGGTCATAGAGACAGCAATTGTCTAACCTTTTTCTTCTTCTGTGCCAAAAATGGCAGTGCGTGCGCACTAGCGCACGTGCGTGTGCCATCACACAACCCTGCAATGCAATGTGCATGGCCCCACAATTGTGCCTTTTTTCTCCCTCCAGAGGGTTCAGGAGGTTTCCGGTTTGCCCATTGGGCCGGTGTTTACCCTCCGGGGGCTTCAGGAGGCTTCCCTGAAGCCTCAGAAGGGTAAAAAACGGCCCAACAAGCAAACCGGAAGTCCGTTCCCGAATTTGTGGTTTCCCATAGGGCCTTCATGGCTCTTCCCTGAAGCCTCCAGAGAGTGAAAAACGGCCCAATGGGACTTACATTTTGCCGGTTGGGGCATTTTTCACCCTCTGGAGGCTTCAGGGAAGCACCCTGAAGCCTCCGGAGGGTGAAAAATGGCCGAACATCAAGGCCGAAAATCAGCTGGCCAGCACAGAGAAGCGTGCTGGAGCTGACAGGGCAACGCCTCGGGTGCCCTTAGAAATAGCTCCGCATGCCAGCCGTGGCACGCGTGCCATAGGTTCGCCATCACTGGTCTAAGTCATAAGCCGAGGACTACCTGTATCTATCCTCACCCACAATCTATCTTATATTGTAGGAGGAGAACCCATAAGGTCAAAAAATAAGAAATCTTATAACATCCTTTCCTGACTAATCAAATCTTATTAAAAGGCCTGAGCTTCACTGTACCCTCATCTGATGCACAGAGTGGCTAGACTCCTGTAGGGTTTCAATTGGGATAACTGATGGCGCAGTGGTTAGAATGCAGTATTGCATACTAACTAACTGCTGACTGCCAACAGTTCAATCCTGACCGGCTCCAGGTTGACTCAGCCTTCCATCCTTCCTAGGTGGATAAAATGAGGACCCAGATTGTTGGGGGGCAATAGGCTGACTCTGTAAACTGCTTAGAGAGGGCTGTGAAGCGGTATGTAAGTCTTAGTGCTATTGCTATATAAGTCTAAATGTGTATATATATATATATATATATAAGTCTAATGCTGTAATGAGATGAGACAGGAAGACAGATTGGATGTGCAGGTTTCATGAGAGGTAGATTAGGCATACCTTTATCAATTCACCCTTGTAGTTGTTGAAAAGCCATTGTGTTGTGCTTGTAAGCATTTTTCTGTCCCTGCTAATTTTGCATCTTTCCCAGAATTTCTGCTATCTCCATCTGTACTCTTCCGATTTCACTTGCTGTTTTCAATTATGTGTGTGTGTGTGTGGGAAATAGCCTTATTAAAAATCAATAACTCATAATGTGAATCCAACATAACGACTAATGGAAAGGGATGTAACAGAACAATAACTAACCTTACCATGATCTCCCTTGTGTTTCTCTGAACCAATGTTCCATTTCTGCCATTTCCCTCTGCGACATTCAGAGCAGTTTGTTCCCTTTCCATTAAAGATTTTTCTACATTTTTGTGACTATGTCTAGATCCCTCTCTCACAGGAACTTCTCTTTCTTTCCATGCAAGCCCCGTATCACAATCACAAAAAATACACTACTCCTCAGTCTGATTGTGATGTAGTTCAAAATATGACTTGTTTGCCCATCGTAATGCAAGATGTAGCCTGTCCTCAACTTGCAACGGTTCATTTAGTGCCCATTCAAAGTTACAACGGGAACTGAAAAAAGGGACTCACGACCGATTTTCACACTCACGGCCATTGCAGCATCTCCGTGGTCACGTGATCCAAATTCAGATTCTTGGCAACTGACTCATATTTATGACGGTTGCAATGTCCTGGGTTCATGTGATCATATTTTGCAATATTCTGACGAGCAAAGTCAAAGGCGGAAGCCAGATTCGCTTAACTAAAACTGCAGGGATTCACTTAACAACTGTAGCAAGAAAGGTTGTAAAATGGGGGGAAAGTTCGCTTAACAACTGTCTCACTCAGCAACGTACATTTTGGGCTCAACTGTGGTCGTACGCCGAGGACTACGCATATACACCAATGACCCACTAATTCACAGAAGTGAGACACAGGTTGGTGATCTTTTTATTAGAAGAACCAAGGGAAGAAGAACATGTGGGCAACAAAAGGTGACAACTCTTGAAGCAAATGAACCATAATTAAGTTGTAATAAAGGAGTATTTGCCAAAGTTCTTGAACTATAAAGAATGACACGGGGAGAGAAATCACTCTGTAATTAAGGATCCATGCTCTTGATCTCAGTTTTGCTGCTTCTTCCCTCCTTCCAAGACTTTACCATAGCTTTGGCATCTTTCCTTTCCAATTTACCCCCCAACACGTATGCATGTTGCATACGTGACAACATGCATACATATATTTCTTTCCTATCCCAGCATGACCTACTTTCCAATCCCCCTTAAGGGATTCATACTGCAGGACCTTTCCAGTTCTGTCTGGCCCCAGGCTGTTTTCAACCGGCAACTGTCTGCGAGGTCACAAGAAGTGCAGTTCTGTCTGAAATGAGAAGTGACAGGATTCATTGGAGAACTCATCCCTTTTATCCATTTGAGCCATTGGGAGGGATCTACTCGATGCTGAAGTAAAATGCACGACGGCCACGATCGTTACTTTCAGAATGAGCTGCCGTATTAATGCCGGGATCTAAGGCTGAGCCAAAGACTGGGTTTGCGCTTTGCAATAAATCACAGCTTAACCATGGTTTACTGGCTAACTGCAAATTGTGAACTCATTCATTTGAGGCAACGCACCCTGGGTTACGAAATTTGTATTTGACCTTAAGTCAAAAGCAAGCAAATTTCACATGGCTTAGCACCCTGAATTCACTGGTAGTATTCATACCGACATGTTGGTAGCCAAACACAATAAATTATAAAAGGACAAGATTCATTGGGGATTAGAGCTGGAGAAATTTTCTGACAGTGAGAACAATTATTCAATGGAACGACTTGTCTCCAGAAGTTGTGTGTGCTCCAATACTGGAAGTTTTAAAGAAGACTTTGGACAACCAGTTGTCTAATAGGGCCGTGATGGCGAGCCTATGACACGTATGCCATAGGTGGCACGCAGCGCCCTCTCTGTGGACACGCAAGCCATCGTCCCAGTTCAGCTTTGCCGCATATGCGCGCACGCCTTCTGCTGGCCACCTGGCCTTTGGGTCTCTGCCGTGCACACATAGGGGAGTGGGGGGCATGCAGGTGTGGGATGTATGCGCAGGGCCGTGCTCACATTGCATTTTTGGGGTTCAGGGGTGTGTTTTGAGCACTCAGTCTGAAAAAGATTAGCCATCACTGGTATAGGGATTCCTGCCTGAGCAAGGGATTGGATTAGAAGATCTCCAAGACTCCGTCCAACTCTGTTATTCTGTTATCTTTCATATAAGGACAGATTGAATTATTTGGAGTTTCTTAATTTAGAAGGAAATATGGGGGGGGGGAAAAAGCTGCAATCCCACAAGAGTTCCCACCACAGACTAAACCTGGGTTACAAAAATGCAATTACTATGTTCCCCATCACGTTATGAGTTGTCTTAACCGTCTAATTCACATAAAGGTTTAAGTCAAGGATTTAAGTCATAAGAGGCTGAACTTCAAATTACCCAACCCCACTTTAGTTTAAGATTATTGTGTTTTCGACCCATGTGCCTCTCCTGGAATTACTACAGAACAATATTGGCCTTCTTCGTGCCTTTAAGTGAGGTTGTGTATACCGAAGAACGTAGCTTCTTGTTCTCTACAATGAACCCATTGTAAATCTACTTTCAGCCCCCATTTTAGCCTTGCTTCACCCCAGGGAACTGAGGGCCGGTGCAACCAGTTTTTCCTATTTGCAGCAGAAGCCAGGTGTGCAAGTTAATTGTCTGGCCATGTGATAAATGCACTCCCCCGTCTGTGCAATGTTTCCCATTCAAAGGCAGACGAACAAAGCAAAAGGAAACAACACAAAATAAAAACAGCCGAAGTCTTAATAATGAACCAGACCATGTTTAATTACTGCTATCTTAGACTTGCTTGAACTTCAGATCAAGAATTATTAGGATTAACCCAGAAGCCACAAAATACTTACATTGATGTCATTTTTCTTAATCAAACATAAATAAAAGTCCTGTCTGATAATACAGATAGTCCCCGATTTATGACGATAATTGAACCCAACATTTCTGACGCTAAGCGACACATTTAAGTTTTGGCCCGTTTTACGACTTTTCTTGACACCTTTGTTAAGTGAATCACTGGAAATGTTTCACTTAGCAACAGAAATGTTGGGCTCAATTGTGGTCGCAAGTCAAGGACTACCTGTATAGCCAAAACCTCTAAGAGTGCTCAGATTACCAGGTTATACAGTGGGAGTTAGCATGGCCTTGGTAGACAGTTCTAAAGTTTGGGAATAGCAGATTCTAGTTTACATTTTAGCTGAAAGAAGGATTCCTCTTCCAAATATTGATACCTGGGCAGGCTTCTATGCAAGACTACTGTATTTCAAATAGGCTGGCTTTTAAGTCAAGTTCCCCCAAACTCCACCTTTCCTGGATCGACACAGTATTTCTGTTTTCGATCCATTTGCCAGGAAATTGCAGGTATGTGTCTGATTCAAAACAAGGTACACACCATCAGTGTAATTCAGCTTTCAGAGGTAAAACTGAGCAATTTAGAAGGTGATAATATTTATACTGAGATTTATTTTTAGAGACTACTCTAAAAGTGTAACAGAGATGTCAAATTAGATAGTCTTGGTGTCAGGCTTCCAAGTAACACCCCCATCGAAAGGAAATTCTGAGGCTTGCAGTTCCTCAAAGTTGCACTTTATTAGAGACGTCATATTGGCACATCTGGGAAATCCCGAATCTGAAAGCTTCCAGGTTTTCCCCACCCAAAAGAAAATCCAAGTCCCTGCCCCAGCACCCACATGTCCATCACACGGTCCAATCATAGCACCGTCCCAACTGGAGATGCCTCCTAGCCTCACCCCCTCCAGGTATAGGTCAAAGTGACCTTGATTCTCTGAGAAAGGAATGTTAATATGACTATATATCACCCCTGCTCCACACAATCCCCCCTCCCAGTTTCCCACAGCACTAATGTGGCAGACCTGCAGGCCCAATGCAAAAGATGGCTTCCAGGCCTTAGTTAATTATGGAAAGATGTAACTCTCCTCATCCTAGTCTTACCTTTGGCAATAGAAACTAACCTGCCTTGATTTTTAAACAATGCTAACATACCCTGTTTCCCTGAAAATAAGACCTCCCCGGATAATAAGCTCAATCAGGCTTTTGAGCGCATGCGCTAAAATAAGCTGTCCCCCAAAAATAACCCCTCCCCAAAACACAGCAGCAGCCATGAGGTGACCACGCTCACCGCCTACTGCACCTCAAAAATAATAAGATCTCCCCAAAAATAAGACCAAGTGCTTATTTCAGGGGTCAAAAGAAAATAAGACACTGTCTTATTTTCAGGGAAACACAGTAGTTACTACCTAGCTGGCAATAGTCAATAGTATTTTCACAAGATACAAAACTAAGATACAATTTCCGGTTGTAATGAACCATAGATGGCAGGAGGGGCGGTTGGAGGAGCCTACTGGACAAATGATTATCTATTCTAAATCTTATATATTACTCAACAAGGAAGGTAAAAAGGAATACTGACTTTGCTTACCTGTTTGCTTTCTTCAGATGCACCTTGAGTACTGATAGTCCTCAACTAACAACACATTTCTTTTGCTAATTGAAACATTTGCTAAGCAACTTTTGCCCCATTTGATGACTTTTCTTGTCACCGTTGTTAAGTGAATCACTGCAGTTGTTAAGTGAATATCATGGTTGTTAAGTGAACCTAGTTTCCCCATTGACTTTGCTTGTCAGAACATCGCAAAAGGGGATCACATCACCCCTAAGACACTGTAATGGTCATAAATATGAATCAGTTGCCAAGCATCCAAATTTTGATCACATGACCATGGGGATCAGAAGTGGGTTCCTACCGGTTTGGACCGGTTCTACCGAGTACGTAGTAGGCCACTGGTGACGTCAAAGAGCTGGTACTGCTCCGTGGGTGCTGCCATCTTTTTTTGGGGGGGGGGGAAATCTTTTTTTGGGATTTTTTTTTGTTCTGCGCATGCACAGAAGCAGAGTTTCTGGCACT
>JANHFT010001230.1:172207-191109 GCA_032467955.1 Pseudoxenodon macrops
GGGGGGGGCGGGGAGAACAGTTTTTCTGTAATTGCTGTTTCTTGAAAAACAAACACGATGCCCTCCCGCTGAGATTTTGAATCGGTTGGACGATAACGTGAGCCAATTTTTTCCCCTTCCCTATAGGGAGTTTATGCTTAAATAAAAGATCAGATGCACATGCACAAATGCATGCAGGGGGTGCATCAGGTCATCTGTGAAGGTTGCATCGGGTTGGGTGATGTTTGCCAGGAGGTTAAAATGCTGTTCTTTTTTTCCCCCCTCTCTTCTTCTTCTTCTTCTTCCTCCTCAGGCCATATCCCTTTGTGCTATTTTACTCCAAATTTAATAGTGTTGAGATGTGTGTGGATGCCCGCACTTTTGGAAATGATGCCAGATTCATCCGGCGTTCCTGTACACCAAACGCAGAGGTAAACGGCGGTGCTTATGTGGCCTTTAGTATTTGGCAAATGTGATTTTGAGTTTATGCTCTACAAATCAAGCAGAGATAATCCCATGCCAATTAAGTGCAGAGGACTCAGACTGTGCCCTGTGAATTTTATAATGCCAGAGCTATAGAGAATTTTTTTGTTTGTTTCATGGGATTGCTGCAGCGGGGGGCGGGGAGGACTAGTACTTTATGATATCATTAATAGGTGAATTTTTTATTTGTGTGTGTGCTTGTGCATTTCCCATTAATAACATTCCATATTGGATGGCAAAGCACTCCTTCTCAGTTTCAGGTGCATTTTTGTGTGGATAATCTTGCTCTTCAGGTGTAACCAGCCACTGCAGGAGCTGGTTTTTTACAATTGTGAGAAATGTTCACCTTTGCAGTAAGCCCAATGCCTGGCTGTAGTGTGTTAGTGCAATGCTGCTTTTATATTGCAGGTTCGTCATGTGATTGCAGATGGGATGATTCACCTGTGCGTATATGCGATCGCTTCCATTGCCAAAGATGCAGAGGTCACCATTGCCTTCGATTATGAGTACAATATCTGGTAAGTTGTCTTGGTGTTGTTTCCTTATTATTACCCTTCCTTCCATATTACTCCTTTTTTTACTTCCCACTATGTATTTTTTTTAGAAAAAAAAATTTTCCCCAAGTTTTTGCGTTTTTTATTTTTTGGCAAACATATCAATACGTGAACAATGTGGAACCTGAGTGTCATGCATTTTCATACGATTAAAATAGTATTCATCATATTTACTATGTTTGACAAGCTTATATAGTTCTGGTAATGATACACATATTTATGTTAAGTTATTATCTTCCTTTATTTAGTTATTCAATATTTCAATCTGTTATTTTTATGCCAATCACCATATTATTCAAGCATACTTAATAATACCATCATTCAAGTTCTGATTTCCCCTCTTGTTATTACTTCATCTTATTATATAAAATGTGTATTCCATTAATCCCCCCTCTAGTTTCCATCCCTATTCTAACTTTTAATGCTGCCGCTATTATATTTAAAAATATTCCCTTCCTATCCATTGTCTCTTGCCCGCTTTAAAGCTTTAATTTTTCGTTTTTTTAGCTTACCTCCCATATCCGTCTCTTGGATCTTTATCTCTATCTGCTTCCACATCTTGACCAATCATTTAAAACATTTCTCCCTTCTCTGCCCTATTCCATTGTCTAACTTTCAAAAATGTACTCTTGCCCCTATGTTTCTTCCAAAACAGTCTTCCTGCAACTCCAGTTCCTTTTTTAATTCCCTTAAAGTAGCCTCCTCTCGGCTTATTTCATCAGTCATTATTATTTTATCTTATCATCTTGTTTTATTTGTTGGTTTGTCTCTTCTGTTTTTTTCATCTAGTCTTTTAATTGGCTCCTCCTCTTCCTGGGCGTCTTGGTCACTCCTTGTTCTTTCTATCATGTTTTACACCTCTCCATCTATGCTCTGCATTTTATTCATAATCTTCTTGTCAAAGTATCCTTAAAATTTCTGACACCGTTTCTTCCCAAATTCCACTCATTTCTTGCTGGTGGAGCAAGAAATTCTGAAGTATCTCATATGATAGGACCCCTTCTTTCCTAGGCATTTGGCTCAAATAATTTTAATCTTCATATTTATTGTTTTAATGTTTTGTAGTGTCTTCTTGTAAGCTTCCCAGAGTTGTGTGATAGTGAAATGGGCGACATATAAATTTTAATAAATAATTACTGTGTTTCCCTGAAAATAAGACAGGGTCTTATTTTCTTTTGATCCTCAACATAAGCTCTTGGCCTTATTTTCTGAGAGGTCTTATTATTTTTGAGATTCAGGGGCAGTGACCGTGGTTAATTCATGGCTGCTGCTGTGTTTTGGGGACGGCTTATTTTAGCGCATGCGCTCAAAAGCCTTATTGGGCTTATTATCCGGGGAGGTCTTATTTTCAGGGAAACATGGTAGCATACTTGCTTGAGGTTTTGAAGAATGATACTAAAAATGCTTTTCTATCTTTTGTGGTGGAACAGCAATTATAAAGTGGATTGTGCCTGCCATAAAGGAAACCGGAATTGTCCTGTGCAAAAGCGGAGCCTGAACCCCGTAGAACAGCTACCTCCACCTATTCTGGACACTCTGATCGGAGCAGAAACTAGGCGCCGGAAAGCCCGGCGTAAGGAACTGGAGCAACAGGGTGCAGCCTCAGATGAGAACAGCAATCCCCAAACCGAGGAAGTCTCTGAGGGTCCCGCTGCATTGAGCGATAATGAGGTAAGGTCCCCCGTCATTCCGGACAAGTGAGAATTGGTCATTCATTCTAGGTAAACTTAATCACAGGATGAATCTTTTTTTCTTCTTCCCCTGGATAAAGCTGAAAGGTCTCAGCGATGGTCCTCATATAGCAATAGCACTTAAGACTTTATATGCCGCTTCACAGTGCTTTACTGCTCTCTCTAAGCGGTTTACAGAGTCAGCCTATTGCCCCCAACAATCTGGCTCCTCATATCTACTCGCAGTGGTGACTGCTATTGAGATTTTCTTCTCTTTCTCTTTAGGCTGCAGATAAAGAAGAGAAGCCAGAAGAGGAGAAAGAAACTGCTGCAGATGATCTGGGAGGCAGACGGGCAAGTATTTCTTAAATATTTTAATTTATTCTAGTGTTTTATGATGGTTACTGTCTTTTCCATTGGGCTTAGGTATTTCCTAGAATGTTCTGATAGGCCGAGTTACATTTCTCCATATATTCCTTTTTTTCTTCTTCTATGCCTGTGCTATTATAAATAGCAGTGTAACAAGCCCACCACAGGAAATTGCACAAGTTCTGAGATAGTGTTCTCAGTGTACTCAAAATGATACAAAGAAGTTGAGGTTTAGAATAGAATAACAGAGTTGGAAGGGACCTTGGAGGTCTTTTAGTCCAACCTCCTGCCAAGGCAGGGAACCCTACACCACCATTCATATTCCCAGGTTATGGGGATATTAATATTCACAATGAAGCTATGTAGTCAGGGGCAGGTAGCTTCAATTACACACACACACAATATATAGGAAAATAAGTAGGAAAAATAAACTCCAGAAGACTATCCGGATAGTTTTTAAAACTCTCTTCAGTATTTACCTGCAGGCTTGGTTGTTACCAGTTGTCGATAAAAAAAAGACAAAAATAAAGTCTGGATAGTAGCCATTGCGATACCAGGAAGGCAGTAGAAGAGAAGGAAAAGAATTGAAAAAAATCACAAAATACAGAGAGATAGAAATAGAATTACTATGAAAAAGAAAGGAAGGAAGGAGAGAGAAGAAAAAAAAGAGTACCAATAGTAATAAGTGTAACTATTACTAATAACTAGTAACTACATTACTACTACTATTAGTCTTCTCATCATTCCTATCACCATCTCCTCCCACTTATGACCTCAGAACTGTAACTTGTTGCTTGTATCCTATGACTTCTTATTGATATTGTTTCCTGGTTGCTTATTTGTACCCTATGAGTATCATTACGTGTTGCACCTTATCATTCTTGACAAATGTATCTTGTATTTTTATGTACACTGAGAGCACATGCACCAAAGACAAATCCCTTGTGTGTCCAATCACACTTGGCCAATAAAAGAATTCTATTCTATTCTTATTATTAATAAAAGCAATAGTAGTAAGGTGTAATTCCAAAACATCTAGCATGCCATCGGTATTACAAAATCACCAGTCGATGGCAAATGGCAGCTTCCCTCGGAATAGTTTATATCCTGCAACATACTTTTAATACCATTAAACAACAACTACCTATCCCAGGTCCTTCAGAAGGGCTGGATAGGTGGATATAAATGCCCAATCCAGTCTAAACATCTGGCTGACTACGTGACCAACCATAACTGCTGCCTTTTACATATTTCAATCAACTTAAGGCAAATATACCGACTGCTCCTGGCTCCCGTTTTCCCTACAACATCAACAACAACTTTGTGCAGTGGGTTGAGGGAGAATGACTGATCTAAAGTCACCCAGCTGGCTTGCATGGATAAGGGAGGCCTAAGAACCCCCATTCTAGCCTAACCGTTAACCACTTACACCAAAGTGTGTGTCTGTTTTTTTATGCATTGTTTCAAATCGGCAATATCAATTCTGTATTCCCTGCCCTCAGAACAACTGTGAGCTAAGCGAACTGTCCATCACTTTGTAGTAGTGCACACTAAAATGCACAGAAGTACATATCTTCGTCATCATCACAGTTCTGACAGGAAGTCTGGGTATTAGGGTGTTTCTGCAGTTTTATCTCTGTGCCCTCATTAATCTGTGATTTTGAGTTTATGCCCCATCCTTAACTTTCTTCCCCTCGGAACCGTGTTAATCTTGATTTCTGGTTTTGTATGCTAGACCCGAGAAGATAGAAAGGTGGAAGCTATCATGCACGTATTTGAGAATCTGGAAAAGAGAAAGAGGAGGAGAGATCTGCCCTCATCAGACAGGAGCAGCACAGATGCAGAGATAGTGGTTACTGCAGAGACCCCAGAACCAGAAGAAGCAAAACCTGTGCCAAATGAAATTGAAGATAACAACAGTTTGGCTTTAAATCTACCGGTAGCAAGTGCTCCCACCTGTGTCAACAGCGTTGGGGTGAACACCCGGAGATCTTCACAGGCTGGGGTAAGAAGAACAATAGGAATTGTTGAGGGTCAGGTTGGAAAAGTGCTGAATTTGGAGGGTTGATTTCACTGACAGAATAAAAACCCAGCCACTTGTTCGGCAAATAGAATTCAGTTGCTGGCCTGTCTCCTGTCTTCCCATCAAATATTGCTTGTGAATTTTCTTGTTCAAGTAAACCTGTTAGAATTAGCAAGGCAGTTTGCTATGAGCCCTTAGCTGGTAACAGAGCTGGCACAGACCGTTCACTGTTGCCAAATGAATGCAAGGTTTGGAGAAGTCGTTTCATCTGTCATGTTGATCTTTAAAAAAAAAAAAAAAAAGGTTATCTCATCTTGTGAAATGGAATTGCTGGTCTACAAAGATTAGAAATCGGGGCATTTTGGTTGAGAAAGTGTCAACAAACGTTGTGCATACTTTCCCGGGACATATAATACCTTCATCTTTCCATATTTTTAGTCCCTCAAAAGTGGGCACTAGAATGTCTTTTCCAAGCTAGATCCTAAAGTTCAAGAACGCTGCGAACTTCATACTGTGAACCTGTATAGCCAGCTCTTGCAGGGTTACAAGCGTACCGAAAGGTACAGAGTAAACTAAAGAATTCCTTGCCTTCAATAGCTGTTTACATTGCAGGAGACTAGTACAGATAAACCAGTCCCTAAACCGGCACCACCAAAAACACCGCGGCCCAGGCCCAAAAGCCGTTTCTCACGTTATCGGAGCAGCTCCGCACAGAGACTAAGAAGGCAAAAACAAGCTGCCATTGCCCAGCAGTCTGAACTCTCTCAAACTGCTCCCGAGGAAGGAAGTGGCACCAGCACAGCAGCGGCAGCGGAAGTGAGCAGGGTAGAGGGCCCAGGAGAGGGGAGGCCACAGGTGGTGAACTCTGATCCAGTTGTGACAACTGTTGCAGGATCCCAGGCCAACCGGGCAGCACCCAAATACCCTAAAACAAAAAAGGTAAGTGGGGGACTGGGAAAGGATAGGTAAAGGCATCCTTCCTTGCAACGACAAGAAGACAATTTTGCTTCATGTAGCTCCTGCAAATGCGTGGCATTGTTGATTTAGTTTGCTTGCTTCCTTTGATGGCTAATGTTTTGTTAAATCTTAAACGGGAGGGAGCACAGTCATCAAAATGTAAATCTGGATATGTCTTGATTTGATGCTGTCTTCCTCCACTGATTTTCATCACAAAAGCCGGCAGTCTAAAATAGAAAGCAAAAGGTTAGCTGCATTCAGCTAAAACCCAAAATGTTTGAATTAACGCATGGATTGTATTTGAGAGTATTGGTGACCCACAGCATTTGCAACAAATCTACATGTGCAAAACAAACAAAAAAAGGTTACAAATTTGAACTTTTTTACAAAATGTAAAAAAAGATGCCATCAGTGTACTCTTTCCCCCCCCCCCCCCAAAAAATTATTATTTTGGCACGGCAGCACAGAAATCAGACGTTTCCCACATAATTATGAAAGGGAATGTTGATTGAAATAAAGCATGAATTGTAAAAGCTGACCCAAGACTCTGAATAGTCTTAAGTGATGCCAACTCAAGAATTATTGAATTGGGAAGCAAATGCTCTAGTGAAATCTTATACTTGGTTTATCGAAGCCAAGAAAAAAATGACATGTTTTTTAATTCAAACATCAAAAATGATATTTTCATAATTAGATTTGAAGTCATCACTTTATATCTATATTTTAGTTAGTGTACTATCTTTTTAAATATGATGCATGTGATGTCTAAAATAACATTTTAAATGTACAGCCTCCAGGATTATAGAATCCACCATAAAAAACACAGTAATATTAAAAATACTGTAACACACATACAATTCAAATATGAGGAAAAATGTATCAGGTTATCTTTATTGTGTGAAATCTGGAAAGCTTCTGGAAGACCTAAGAACTTGGCAAGTTTATTCCAATGTGTATCAATCTTTTTTGCATAAATGTTGCACTTTGAATTAAATCCACTAGGAGAATTATTTTACCATAATTAATCAGCTGCATTAGTAAATATTACATTTGAATACAAAATTAAATTACATTGAAATTCATTAATCAATCAATCTGACATTTAATTACATCTTAGTATCATTTTTTAAATATATTGAGTTGGTTTTGTTTTAAATTGGGGATTTGCCTGAAAGAAGTAAAACCTGGTGATTTTGAGAATTCCCCGTACTTCAGAATTTTTAGTAAAAAATGGACTTGTGAGGGGGCTGTAGGGGAAGTAGTGATAAAACCAATTTTAGGCGAAGTTCCAAACTGAATACCTGCAGTTTATTTTTATATACTCATGATTATAACCGTAAGCCTCTCAGAGTCATTTTCAGAGTGAAATGGGCAGCGTCAGAGGTGGGTTCCTACCGGTTCGGATCGGTTCTATAGAGTAGGTAGTAAGCCGCTGGTGACGTCACGGAATCAGTTCTGGTCCATGGATGCCGCCATCTTTTTTTTGGGAATTTTTTCTGGTTTTTTCCGTTTCTGGCACTGCACATGCGTCATCATCTTGTTTTCAGCCTTTTTCCCCTGAATTTTTTTGTACTGCGGCCATGCGGCGCAGGAGGAAGTGAACCGGCAGCGAGGTAAGTTAGAACCCACCCCGGGCAGTGTATAAATTTAATGAATGAATAAAATAAATAAATAAATAAAAATTTAAAAGTCAGGTGCCAATCCCCTGCCTGACACCATGATATTTCTGCCTATCTTCGTTATCTCACTAATGTTTGCACATTCTTGTTAACTTTATATAGTAAAATATGTCTTGTTTCTGTTTCTAGTATCTGGTTACAGAGTGGCTGAATGACAAAGCAGAGAAGCAGGAGTGCCCCATTGAGTGCCCTTTACGTATCACCACTGACCCAACTGTGCTGGCTACCACCCTGAACATGTTGCCAGGCCTTGTTCACTCCCCACTCATTTGTACCACCCCTAAACATTATATCCGTTTTGGCTCTCCCTTCAACCCAGAAAGGCGAAGGCAGCCATTTCAGCTGGACGGGAATTACAGCTCTTGTAAAAAGGTATATTATCCACTGTGTTTACACTTTTAATCCCTTGGCACATTTCACACACACAACATAGTAGGAGGAAAGCTTTATAACAGGGACCCCTGGTCCATGGCCCGGGGCCAGGCTGGGGCTCATTTGGATTCAGGCTGCAGAAGTGGTGGGTGTGCGTATGAACACACGAAGCTGCATTTGTGAAAGTGACACGCACACGCGAAACTATCCCTTCTCCCCTCCCTGCCGCCGGCGCAGGTCCACCGAGCCAGAAACTTTGGAGACCCCTGCTTTATAAGATCCCTCATAAGATGTTAAAATACTCCGTAATGTAGCAGCGATGATCTCATACAGAATAGATATCCAATTTTTAAATCAAAATCAGACTTCAGACTCATATTTTGGATTACTTTCTAGGCCAATATTTCTTAAACTTGGTGGCTTTAAAACGTGTGGGCTTCCAACTCCTAACATTCCCCAGCCAGAATTTTCTCATGCTGACTGAGGAATTCTGGGAGTTGAAATCTACATGTTTTAAAGCTGCCATAGTTGAGAAACATTGTTTTAGGTGTATGTCTAACGTCTTGCATTAAAGGACAGTATCACTTCTTATACCCCCTAAAGCAGTTTTTTGTTATTTTATGCAGAACTTATAATAATAGAGAAACCATGTGCTTTGGCAGCCTTGGTGTTCAGGAACTGTACAATGTTATTTATAGGTTCCATCCAGAACACTCTATGTCAGGGCTGTCAAACTCACGGGCCAGATGCGTCATGTGCTGGCCACGCCCACGCCGGTTTGGCAAAGGGAAAAAGTCCCAATACGTCTCATGACGCTGCCATGATGACGCAAATTTGACACCCCTGTATATGCTATTTTAAAGCCTGGTTATAAAACTAATCAGAAGTTTTTAAACTTTAAACCCTAACTATAGATATCATGAAATTTGAGACCAATTATTAAACCTAATTATTATTTGACCATTTTTTTTGTTACTGTATTTTAGCAAGGATCAAGCAGGAGAGCAAATTAAGAGGTTTTTTTTTAAAGCACCATAGGGAAAAAGTACAATCAAAAATAGTCATAGCTTCTGTACATTGGTTTGGGTCAGAAATCTGTATTGATTTCTCAGTTTTTAAAAGGATAATGCTAGGAAAGTGCATAAAATGGAAATTGTGTGCAGAGTAGTTGCATATTCCCTTCCATGGATTTTCAAACTTTCTGAAGATAAATGTTAAGCACTTGCTTGCTTTAAAGAAAAGGAAGACAAACTCATATCATACTTAAGAATATACATTTATGTAGTCACATGAACCAACATGATTTACATACTTTCTCCCTGCTCACCTTTCGTGCCTCAGTTGGGGGTTCGGTGTGTTTCATGCTCCATTCTAGCTTCCATATTTGGATGGTAAGCAGCTCTCTTGGCTTGTATGAAATCTGACATAAAAAGAGTTGCTGACTTAAATTCACATTTCCATACAAAATTGGTCACTAAATAGCTCATTGATTTTAGGCCATAAACCAGTAATTTTCTTTGCATTTATTGTTTTAGTTATAGAGTAGCCTTTTCCAATCTGCACTCCAAATACTTGTGGGAATTTTGATCCTTTAAATTCCAGTATATTTATGGGTCCCTAAGTTGAGAAAAGGGACACGGTGGCTCAGTGGCTAAGACGCTGAGCTTGTCGATCGAAAGGTCGGCAGTTCAGCGATTTGAATCCCTAGTGCTGCGTAATGGAGTGAGCTCCCGTTATTTTTGCCAGCTTCTGCCAACCTAGCAGTTTGAAAGCACATAAAAAACGCAAGTAGAAAAATAGGGGCCACTTTTGGTGGGAAGGTAACAGCGTTCCGTGCGCATTTGGCATTTAGTCACGCCAGCCACATGACCACGGAGATGTCTTTGGACAGCGCTGGCTCTTCGGCTTTGAAACGGAGATGAGCGCCGCCCCCTAAAGTCGGGAACGACTAGCACATATGTGCGAGTGGAACCTTTACCTTTTAAGTTGAGCAAGACTGGTTTAAAATGTTAATAAACAGAATCTTACATGCTTCATTAAAATGAGAAAGTTTTGTTTCTGGTTTTGCAACCTTGAGACCTCCCTCAGTGTAGGGGTGATTTTTTAAATTTGGCAGTATTGGCAACACATTAGCACAAACTCTGGTAATGGCATTGATTACAAATCTCTTTATTTTATAAAAATGTGTCTAGTTCTTAAGACTAGAAAAACATTAAAAAATACGAAATGTCACTTGCTTTGTATTTGTGGAGCAGTAGTTCTAGGTCTGCACTGATTATTTTTCCATGTTCCATTCCATGTAGTTGGATTCCCTACACTAAAGCTATTGCTATTTTCCTCGTTATTTTTAATTTCGTGTCCAGAATTTGCCAAGTCAAATGCGAATTCTAAGAACATAAATGTGGAGAGAGAAAGAGAGGCTGTACAAAATGAGGTGTTGCTTAAAAGATTAACTTTTATCTTTGGGATAAGATAGCGGTGGATGCCACCAATGGAATTAAGGCCATGTGCTGAAAATTTCTGAAATGCATTCAGTAGGGTGTTTGGTTTTTTTACAGCGTTGGATGAAGCAGGCTCTGGAAGAAGGAATGACTCAGACCTCACCTGCTTCCCAGGAGAACAAAACCCAGTGTCTATACCAAAGCAACGAGAGTAGTAGCATTTCTGGCATTTGCATAGAAAATACAGGTTGGTTGAGATGTCTTCACACTATTAAAACATTAACAGGGAGGGAAACTATTGGGAGTTAAGTCCTGGACAGTGATTTAAAAAAAAATATTAAACAACCTTTTGTAAAGAGAGTCCTGCGGCTATTCAGGCATGGCCACCATGTACTTAAAAAGAAAAAAAAAGACCTTACCACAATTGTAGGTTAATAATAATGTAGATAAGAAATACGAATTTTGCACACTGTGCACTTAACTGATGCAGATTTTGTAACAAGCGAGAGCTTAGGAGTGTTAAAAGCCAATTGCTTAAATCCTGCCCTACACGATCCTGGGCAGCTCTGCGTTTCTTAGTTCATCTGATAAGCTGCTGCATTAAAGACACGCAGGAAACCTGTGCAAGACGCATGGGTGGCATTGTCTTCCTTTTGCTGGGTGGTTGCCTTGGGTGAGACGGAACAAATTTAATGTGCACACCTGAGTAAAGGGCCCCCTTCTCCATCAAGACCAAGAAATGGGTACTCATACAGAAAGTGTACTGCATGAAAAGTCAAGAGTTTTATGCTTAATACTTTTCTCCTAACGCTTTCTAGGGAGATAATTGGTTAACCAGTGGGCACCTGGTTACAGAGCAGCCACTCTGCAGCAGAGCAGCTACCTTGCTACATCTGTGAGCGAAGCAAAAAGCTGAGTTTTAAAAATAGTAATTTTACATCTGTCTTTGCAGAGGAAGAGGGTGGCGAACTCCCCAAGTCAGGGATCAGTTTTCCAAGGACGTCAGACGAGGCCCTAGGCAGTGTACAGATAACTGTGTGTTGCACAAAGGTTAGAGCCATCTAAAGTGGACAAAGCACTAGTTCTGGGCAAATTTGCAATGTTGAGCGAGTGAGAGCAAAAGGAAAACTGGAAGGTTTTCTCGTGATCTAAAAGATTTGTGTGAATTTGGAGTGGTTTCTAAGAGAACCTCCCCCCCCCTGCAGTTGTCTGGTGGCATTAAAAAAAACAAAAACCCTCAACAAATATCTGTCTTTTGTCCCAACCCAGATTTATATTATATTCTAGTGTGTGGTGCATAGTTGGGAAGGGCAGCCATGTATAACCATGAGGAGATTTCGTGACCCAAGAATGAAAGGAAGCTGGGTGAACGATCCGTTTACAGGAGATTGTTTGCAGTCTGAAAGGCAGCATCTCATGAGAGGAACAGCTCAAAGTATTTGCAACAGTTAGTGAAGTAGGAACTAATGAAACTTGGCTGGGGAGCTATTCCACAGAAGATGTCTTAGCAGTTAACGTCTTTCCTTCCAATCATAGGTATCTAGGGGCCTCTGTTGAGCAAGAGTTTGGATTGTGGAGGATGAGAACCATTTTTTCCCCCCGCCAATGGGACAAATCCGGTTTCGTTGTATGTTTCAGACAGTGGGGAGTTAACGAGTCTCGTTGCAACATGGAGAAATTGGAATTCCCACATTGGCAGCCCGAGAGCCTGTAGACAGTCTGCTTGCACAGCTGGCAAAGTGTTCTAAATGATCCAATGATGGAAATCAGGGCTGATTGCATGGGTTTTTTATCAATTTTCTTTTAAGAGTTAATATTAAGGACAGAATGCTGTGCGCGTTAAAAAAAAACAAGCCCAAAAAATGTTTCTGGATGTATATGGAGTTATATGAAGGGTTTGGTCTGTCGTGAAAGTTTAGATATGTGGGTGCAAAGGAAAACAGCCTCCATTGAAAAAAGGATGCGGGGACCTTTTAAGTCTTTTTGTCGTCAAGAAGTGGTCCCCCTTATCCCAAAGATGTAGTAGAGTGCTTGAATAGGGGATAATGAAATTAACAAGAGTTCATAAAGAAAGAGTGGAGTTTGGGTTTGGGAATGACAGGACAAAAAAACCTGAGGAGAGTTCAAATTAATTGGAAGGTGAAAGGAGTGCAAAAATGAGGCCCGTTTGTCGGTACCAGGAACTTAACTGCAGAAGAGTAATGGAGGACGTACAGGAAAGCCATTGCGATACGGTGGATAAGATTTTAGTTTAGGATCAGGGAATTCCAAGGTCCAATACACCCTCAGCCGTGGAAGGAGTGTAATACTTTATTGATTAACTATTAAACCATATTAGAATCCTTGGAAGTTCACTGGATGACTTTGGCTCAGTCAGTCGGTCAGTCACTTTCAGTCCATTCTCTTTATGTGATGTTGGTTGTGAGGAAAACTGGAGATGGAAAAGTAGGATATGAACCGGTTGGGTTAGTGGTTAGTTCTTCTTCAGCCTTGGTGTATACATCCATGACAGGTTTTCCATCAACTGAGCTTCCTCTCAGAAGGCGAAGAAAATGAATGTGAATTTGTATGGAATAGGGCAAGCTTGATTTTGTATATTTCTGAGGTATATTTCTGAGGTATTTCTGTCTTGACTATAGCTCTGTATTGTGACAAGGTTCCTGTTGCTGAATTAGTCTTAACAAAACAAAATCAAAACTACTGAAGGGCCTGCATTTGACTGCTTTCAGTTGAGCACTTTTTTTTCCATTCCTGAAAACATCCATTGAGTCCTGAAATTGTCCTTCTTTTTGAATATTGTCCCTCGTTTCAATTTTTGCATTAGCCTTGAGTGATTGTTAATGTGGCAGGAGTCAAATTTAAAAATGCCATGGGTTCAGGTAGAGGGATTAAATATTGAGCACGGATGAGGGCTTTATAATAGTAGAACGTCATCTAGATTGTATGTTAACTTTCAGACGTACTGAGCCCTCTGAAGAAGTGGAAGTCTCGCTACCTGATGGAACAGAGTGTGACTAAATTGTTGCGGCCGCTGTCTCCAGTCACTCCTCCGCTTCCTGACTCCCTGGTTCCAGATTCGCTGAGCCCTCACCTCACCACGTCCTCCTCATCTGTGCCAGGAGAGGAGGAAAGTCGCAGTGGCTGCGGCGTTATCTTCTCCCCGATTCCCTCCTTGGCTGCTAGTCGCTGCAATACTCCACTACAGTTTGAGGTAAGCTCAGCCTAGAAGGTGGTGGTGGTGGTGGAAGCCATTCTGCTTGCAAAAACCTTAGGAGACGTGCATCAAAATGACTTGGAAGGAGAACAGTTAACACAAGAGGCGTATGGACGGCAGTTTTAAGAGAACCTTCTGAGTTTTATTAGATGCAGGTAGTCCTCGACTTAAGACCACAACTGAGACCAAAATTTCCATTGCTAAAGCAAGACAGTGGTTTAAGTGAGGTTTGCCCCACTTTACAAACTTTCTTGCTGCAGTCGATAAGTGAAGCGCTGCCGTCGTGAAGTTAGTAATACGGATGTTAAACGAATCAATGGCTTCCCCATTGACTGCTCGTCAGTAGGTTGCAAAAAGGCGATCACGTGACTTCGGGACCCTGCAACCGTCATAAATATCTGCCAGTTGACAAGCGGCTGAATTTTGGTCACATGACTGGGGATATTGCAGTAGTCCTCCGTGTGAAAACGGTCATGAGTCAATTTTTCAGTGTGTTTATAACTTTGAATGGTCACTAAACAAATAAGTCGAGGATTGCTTGTACTAATAGGGTGAATTATCTGTTCCCTTATTGCTATGTAAATTCAGTCACTGGTACTTAGTGCTCCTTCTCATAAGTGCTGCTCAAACTCTTTTCTCCCTCCTTCTCTCGGTACTCTTCAAACCTTTTGCCAAGTTCACAGAATCCTTATTCCCCCCCCCACATGCATTGCCTAGTAAAACCAGCAACTGAGCCCGTGTTTGGCCATCTGCATTAGACTGTTTCATCAGATTACCATTCCCTTCATATTTGCTTCTGTTTTTTCCAAACCTTTTGGAAACCTTTTAGATTTTAAAACAGATGTGAACGTGGGAGACTTTGTAGTGTTGTCGCTTTCTTACAGAATAACCCAGTGTTTTCATTCTCAAGTGTCCCATGATTTCCTCCCATCTGTTGTGTGAGGGGGGGGGGGATTTGAAATTTCAGCATTTGGAAGATGTGGCTACCCTTGCATCTTCCACTCCTCTTAATAGAACTTGATGGGAATATTATTCTCTTGATTGCTGACTCAGTCATCACTGAGGATTCAGAAGTTTTTTAACCCTTGTTTCTTACATTTGCTAGCATAGCAGCTTCAGCTGCTCACTGTTAGGGGATGGGTTTGAGTTCTCTGCAATTACCCAAAAATAAAAAAATCCCACTAAAAACAACGACATGACTTCATAATCTAATTTCTGTTGTCTGTAAATTGCAACAAAAAACTTCTTTATTCAGAATTGAGGGGTCCTTGATGCTCTCTGAGCTTGCTTGTTTTCTTGCGGACATTTCATTACCCAAACCAGCTACTGACGTTGCACTGATGTTATACCTAATTTGGGTAATGAAACGTCCACAAGAAAGCAAGCAAGCTCTAGAGAGCACCACGGACCCCTCATTTCAACCCTGAGCTACAAATATTCTCCTTTATTGTTTCTTTTTTCAGAATTGGCAGTTTTTAGCTAGTTCTTTGTGGTTTATTCTCTTAGCCAGAAGACAGCAGGGGTCCCATTTCTTCTTCAACCTCTGCCTTCTCACATTTCATTATGTATTTTTCAGATACTCTCAAATCTATTTTCATATGTGAGAAAGCCACAAAACTGCTCCCAAGAAATCCTCAAGAACTCTTTTGCTTTTAAAAAGAAGAGTTTAAGAGTTACGGTATAAGCATATTTGTTTCATTTCTAAAAATAAATATGCCGTTATTGTAGCTCCATAGGCACTATCCCATTTCACTGAGGCCTCTTTGCCCAGCCAGTCTTATAGATATTGACATGAGAAGATGCTAAGAAATTGTATGTCGAGGCAGTTTGCGCTCCCAATTTGAAATGCTTCTAATTTGAAATTGGCACCAGAGGAGGAATTTGTCAGAATCAGTCTTAGTCAATTTACAAAGCTTTTCATCTTTGGCAGAAGCAAAACTACTGCTTTTTACTGTGTATGAGTGAATCTTTTGTCCTCCCATCCCATATTTTTGTAAGAAAGATCTGGGGTGCATTAAATTCCTCCCATCTACATTTTCTGTACTGAGGCTTTGCTATTTATTCTGCTCATTATGGCATTTTATTTTATTTAAGCTGTTCTCTGATGCCTTTTCAAGATTGTTCAAGGAACAATTGTTAAACTATAGATCTCCAAAATTCTGCCTAGAAATACAAGCAGCACACAAGTTTATAAATTCATATGTCCAGTGTAAATCAAAACAAATACGTATGAATGTAAATTAAAATAAATTGAGTAAAACATTATTAGTGTGTCTCTAAGCATTGAAGAAATTCAAATAGCTATTAAACCAAACCAAAGAAATCAACTATACACAGAAAGCACAAAACGCAGTGACTGCACAAAAACCAGCTAATATAGTTTGAGGAAACAAACTAGTTTTATAGCTAGTGTCACATTTAATTGTACATATAGAAAATACCATACTGCATATTAAGACATTACAATAGTTAAGATTTTGTCATCTGATCTTGTGCTACCGTTATTAGTTAAATTTTTGCCTGATCCTTTATTTTACCCAGTTATGAAATAAACTTCCAAACTAGCCTGGCACAGTGTGAGGTCATTTTAAGCAAATTTTCCTGTATGTCATATTTTGTATATCATTTGTATAATCCTGGAAAGTATGCTCAGGGAGAAATCAGTTGTTGTAATTCTACAATGTAAAATCTCTTTTCTAACATAATGAATTCCTGGGCCCCATATTTGAATTAAATTACTCTAGGAACATAACATTTTGGGATATACTTGAAATAAGGAAAGTGAAAACTTGCCTCTTGTAATGTAATTAAGAGGTTATACAGCTTAACGTTTTGCTGTTTTACTCCTATCCTCTGATTATATATATTTATTATTTCACTACTTTTTTCTGCCTTTCCTATAGAAGTTCAAGTTAACATATATAGTACAGGTAGTCCTCAACTTATGGCCACAATTGAGCCCAAATTTTATGTGGCAAAGGGGGAAATTTGTTAAGAGGGTTTTACCTCATTTGACGACTTTTCTTGCCATGGTTGTTAAGTGAATCACTGCAGTTGTAAAATGAGTAGCACGGTTGTTAAGTGAATCTGGCTTTGACTTTGTAATCAGAAGGTTGCCCTGGGACATGGTAACCGTCATGACTGTGAGTCAGTTGTCAAGCATCCAAGTGTAAATCATGCTACTGTGGGGGTGCTGCAATGGTCACAAGTGTGCAAAATGGTCATAAGTCACTTTATGCAGTGCCGTTGAAACTTCAGACAGTCACTAAGCGAACTGTTATAAGTTGAGGACTACCTATATTCCAGCCTTCAATTCTAACATCCCCCAAGGCCTATGAGATAAGGTTAGATCATAAGATGAGGACTCACACAAAGTTCATAAAGTGAGGATTACAGCACCATCCTAATTTTCATGACTGGCAGCAGATTTTGAGGGTAGCCTAACCCCCCCACGGCATGCAATTCGTCATAGAAAGAATATCCCCAGCCCTGTATACATCTAAATAATTTAACGCTCACACGAAGGAGGTTTTAATGCAACAGCATTGCCCCCCAGAAACCTTTCTTACTACACCTCACGTCCATCTTCTGACTGTGAAGTAAGTATGCTAACTTCCATGTCTGCTGTGGTTGCCCATTGGAGAAGTAACACACTTTCCTGCATCATACCTCACTAGTCAACAAATGCTCTACTTTGCCTTCCGTTGTCAGGAGGTTTGCCTCTGAATGCCAGTTTCTGGGCTCCACAAACATTTCCACGTTCTGCTTGTATAAGCTTCCTCTTTCCCTCTCTGGGGAAGCCTTTGGCTCAGTCCAGTATAAGCTCCTACACTCAGTCCCTCCCTGACATAAGCAAGGCTTATGTGGAGCCAGTCCTGACTCGGCTGTGTATTAGTGTAGGGGCTTGTTTGGGGCTTTATCACTCAATAATGTCCTTTGCCAGTTCAGGCTGGCTTTCTGAGGTCTAGACATGAGGTTAATAAAAAAATAATAAAAAAAAGACAATATCCTGATTTCTATGTGGCCCTTTGACTTGGGCCTGTCATGAGACATGATAACTCGCCCTAAAGTCTGTGTAACGTCCGCAGTCTCCCACCCCAACCCCCACTCCACCCAAACTTGCTGAGGAGGATACTGAGAACAGCTACATATGACAGAAGATTTCTAATTCCTTGGTTGCTTAGTTTCATAAAAGCTTTGAAGATTTTGTTTTTACAAAGATCAGAATTGACTTGAAATTAAAACAAACCCAGCATGGGGTAAACTAAAAGCAATGTTCTTTGTTGTTGACATTAATAACCCTGATATTTCCAAAGTGTTACATTATCTCTAGATGTTTAAGTTCAACTGTTGATATTCTCCTCCATATTTTATTTTATTTTTAATACAGAGTTAAGTGAAAAATTCCTTCTAAAGTCTATTGCTTCTCTAAGACATTTATAAGACTGTTACATGTTTTCCTACTGGAAAATTTCTTAGTATTTGGTAATCTTTTAATAATTTTTTTACTAGCCTTGTTTTCTAAACGAATATGTATTTAGGTCAAGGTATTGATTGACTGACTGATTTATAAGAATCCTATGCAACTTTCCTTTTACGGAAATATAATATAACATTTTCCCAGTACGTCTTTCTGAATTTTACCCAATCAAGCATGACCTCCACTGCAAAGGAATTGTTGACACCAAAGCTAAATTAACATCATTAATATTCGGACTGTAGAGTTGTACAAATCTATTATCTTGCAATATCTACCAGATAGACCTTCCATTAAGATCTTCACCCACCCCCCAAAAAACTCCAAGTTTTAGAATAACAGAGTTGGAAGGGACCTTGGAGGTTTTCTAGTCCAACCCCTTGCTTAGGCAGGAAACCCTACACCACTTCACATAAATAGTTATCTAACATCTTCTTAAAATCTTCCAGTGTTGGAGCATTCACAACTTCTGGAGGCAAGTTGTTCCACTGATTACCATATTTTTCAGAGTATAAGACGTGCCGAAGTATAAGACGCACCTAACTTTTGGGGAGGAAAACAAGAAAAAAATCTGCCTCTGCCTCCCAGCAATTTGCCTCTCAGAAAGCAGCAAACAGTACAGATGACATACACTGTTTGCTGTGTATTTCTGTGCATGTGTGCCTGACCCATAGAAATAGCAAA
>JANHFT010001230.1:202394-222923 GCA_032467955.1 Pseudoxenodon macrops
AGGCAAGGAAATCCTATATCATTTCAGACAAACGGTTGTCTGGTCTCTTTCTTAAAAAATCTCCACTGATTAATTCTTCTGTCAGGAAATTTCTCCTTGGTTCCTGGTTGCTTCTCTCCTTGATTTAGTTTCCATCCATTGCTTCTTTTGTCCTGCCTTCAGGTGCTTTGGAGAATAGGTGGTAGCTTTACATCAAAGGAAAAAGACCTGAAAGGTTTACAAGATACAACACAGTAAATGCCTATGGAGATTCTCAGTCATCCAGGTCATGGGGGGTCCAATAGGTGCTTTTTCAAGAGGCAACTGGACTTTCTGTTTTTTTTTCTTTTGAAGACGTTTCACTTCCTATCCAAGAAGCTTTTTCAGCTCTGACCGGATTTTGAATCCTTCCATTCACTCACCATCCAGTCAGAACTGAAGAAGTTTCTTGGATGAGAAGCAAAACGTCTTCAAAAAAAAAGAAAAAAACAGAAAGTCCAGTTGCCTCTTGAAAAAGCACCTTTGGGATGCAACACAGCGTGAGATTTCAAACCTTGTGGGAAGAGGAGGAGGAGGATGTTAATCGTTCCTTCATGTCCAATTACAGGAGAATTCTGTGGGCCAGGTCTCCACATCTTCCGATCCGAGTTTTTATAAGTTCTGTCTGGAGTCGGCCTTGATGCGCTTCTTGGAGGCTGGCATCTTCAAATGAGGATTGTTTTATTCAAAGACTCTGAAACTCAGTTGGAAGTCTTGCAAAAGATTCTGCTAGAACCGGGCAGCATTTACTTACAATTCCTTGTTCTTGCCTAGCTCTCCGTATACATGCGCGCCCATACACACACATACAATACAATTGAGCCCAATTGTTGCTAAGCGACAAATTTGTTAAATGAAATTTAACACATTTTACAAACGCCACATTCTTGCCACAATTGTTAGGTGAATCTGACAATTAACTTAGTACCACAGCTGTTAAGTGAATCTGGCTTCCAGAAGATTGCAAAAGGTGATCACATGACCCCCCCAGGACACTGCAACCGTCGTAAAATAGGAACCATGTCAAAGCGTCTGAATTTTGATCATGTGACCAAGGAGGATGCTGCAATGGTGGTGATAAGTCACTTTTTTTGTAACTTTGAACAGTCACTAAATGAGCTTGTCAGTGGAGGACTACCTTTATTTCAATATTTTTGATTCTCTTCTATTTTATTCTTATTAGCCCAGAAATGACATACAGTTGTTATTATCCCTCTTTGTTACGTCCTTTGTTAATGCCTCATTGCATTACCATCTTTATCATTTTAATTCAGGGAGGCAAATTATACTAATTTTCAAGATTAGCTTGTAAGAGGGTTTCCAACTCCCTCCTCGTGTCACGGAGCATTTGTGGCAGGAGAAGTGGGCTGCTTTGAAAGTGATTGCAGGGTGTAATGGCGCAGCTATAGAAGCCCTTAAATTCTGTTTTCCTCATTTTTAAAAGTACCACTTTCATGCTTCTGGCTTTAGTTTGAAGCACTGGTTTACACCTGTGTGTGTGTATATACAGGTAGTCCTGGACTTAAAATAGTTTGCTTAGTGACTGTTCAAAGTTTCAACAGCACTGAAAAAAAGATTTATGACCCATTTTTTCACACTTAACGACAGTTGCAGTATCCCCATAGTTACGTAATCAAAATTCAGATGCTTGGCAACTGACGCACATTTATGACTATTGCAGTGTCCCAGGGTCACATGATCCCCTTTTGTGACCTGACAAGCAAAATCAATGGAGAATCCAGATTCACTTAATGACTGTTGTTAACTACCATATTTTTCCGAGTATAAGACACACTTTTTCTCCCCTAAAAGAGGCTGATAATTTAGTTGCGTCTTATACTCCAAATGTAGCTTTTTCAAAGCTTTTTTTCAGACCTGACGAAGCGAGTGAAGTTATCTTTGCAGGCTTTTTTCATTGCTACTCCCAAAGAACCTTTTTTTTTTTTCCCCAGACCTAACCAGGTGCTAACAATCTTCCAGGCCTTTTCATTGTTTCTCTCAATCAGCTGTGCTTTAGAAGCTTTTTTTCAGTCCTAACCAGGGGGAAAAAATAATGTGCTGAAGCTGACCAGACTAAGGACGCTAGCCAGATGAATACCTGGTAGGCAGATTTTTTCCCCTCTTTTCTCCCCAAAAACTAAGGTGCGTCTTATACGCCAAAAAATACGGTAATTTAACAACTACCAATGATTCACTGAACAACTGGCAAGAAAGAACGTAAAACGTAAAATGTAAAATGGATAATTTATTTAACTGTCTCGCTTAACCACAGAACTGTTGAGCTCAATTGCGGTCCTAAATCGAGGACTCTCTGTACATGTAGTCTCACCTTGGGAAATAGACCAATATAAAAATAACAGTCTCTGTCTACGTATGGTTAGTGGACGCTGAGATTGTCAGAGGAAGAGAAGCATCACTGTATACAACTCACACAATGCATCTTGTCAGGCCTGGAAGCCATCTTTTTCCCGTTGGGCCTGCCACGTTTCCTACTGAGGGAAACCGGGAGGAGGGATTGCATGGAGCCAAAGTGATACATAGTCATCATAACATTCCTTTCTCGGAGAGTCAAGGACGTCTTGCCTTGCACCTGATTGGTTGGAACTGGGAGGCATCACCAGTTGGGAAGGTGCTTTGATTGGACCATGTGACGGACATGTGGGTGCTGGGCAGGGTCTTGAACTTTCTTTTGGGTGGGGAAAACCTGGAAGCTCTCAGATTCGGGTTTTCCCACATGTGCCAATAATGACATCTCTAATAAAATGAAAAACTCGGGCCTCAAAAGAGTCTTCTTTCGTTAGGGGTGTTATTTGCATCTTTTCTTTAATGATTCTATTTCACCAGTTCTTTACGTAATTTCACCAGTTCTTTACGTAATTTCACCAGTTCTTTACGTAATTTGTGTCCTGAGGCGAGTTGGCTGTGGCGAATTGTCCTGTGGCAAGTTGGCCGTGACGAGTGGGCTGTGGCAAGTCCTCCTAGACTCAACCCTGGTGGTGCAGTGGTGAGAATGCAGTATTGCGGGTAAACTGCTCACAGCCTGCAGTTCGATCCTATGGCACGCGTGCCAGACGTGGCATGCAGAGCCCTCTCTGTGGGCAAGCATGCCGTCGCCAACTGCAATTCCTGATCTTTGCGCATACCAGAACCCCGGAAACCCAAAGACCAGTTGGTCTTCAAGTTTCCAGCACTCAGACACGGGTGAAGATTTTGCTGGCCAGTGCGCATGCGCACGTCGTAAACCCAAAGACCAGTGGCCAGCTGGTCTTCCAGCTTCCGGGGCTCCAGTGCATGTTCCAGTTTGGCCATTCGGTGCCGAAAAGGTTCGCCATCACTGATATATACTCTTAAAACGTTACATAGGTTCCATATTATCAGGATAGTGAACCAGCGCTGGGTATGGTCCCGTTTTGTCATTGATGCATTGCATCAAACATGGCAGCATAACCAACCAAAGCAGATTTTCAGCACTGATGCTTCTTTTTGGAAGCACCAGAACACCTATAAGATGTTTGGGCTCCATGGGGAAGATTGCAACGTAACTTTATATAAGCTTAAATTTAAAAGTATCATGGCCTGTGTGTGTGTGTGTGCTTCCTGATATATCAACTTGACTTATAACCTGAGCTAAATTTATTTACTCATGTAATACGGTGTCCGGGGGCGGGGCGGATCTGTTCTCCTTTCTCCATTTGAAGTTTTCAAATCACTCCAGGATCAAATCACTCATTAAGTAAATACAGCGCTGACAAGTCCAGTCAAAATACAGCAGGAAAGAATCTGCATGTTTGTAAAATCCCCGAAGTTGGAAAGAATACAAAAAGGGCTTTTAAAGAAGGATCCTAAAGAAGCAGCCTCTCTTTTTAAAATAAAAATATAACAGCCCAAGGATCGCCAAGCTTCCTTAGAAGTTAATCAAGGGCTGGGTTTCATTGGGGTGGTGGGGTGGTGGAGAGAACTGGAGTGAGGCAAGGAATAATCTGGAGGGTGGCATAATACAGGGGTGTCTAACAGAGGTAGATTCCTACCGGTTCTAACCGGTTCTTTAGAACTGTTAGTAGCTCGGCGATGATGTCACGGAGCCGGTTCCGTCGGTATTTCCATGGGCGCCGCCATCTTGGATTTTAATTTTGTATATACGCAGAAGCTAATTTTTGATTGCTTGCACACGCCCACTTTGCGCACACACGTGTGGTGCGACCCTGAGCGAACCGGCAGCAAAAATATCCAGAACCCACCCCTGGTGTCTAATCTTGGCAACTTTAACACTTATGGACTTCCAACTCCCAGAATTCCTCAGCCAGCAAAGTTGGACACCCCTGGCATAGTAAACAGAAGCTACCGCAGTGGGAAGGAAGGATTCTCTTGTTATCCCCCTCACTCATCTTCGATGAAGTTTGGGTTGGTCCACCTGCCAGGCTTCCCCTTGCCCGCAGTGATCCCGTTCTCCTCGCTAACATGCTTACAAGTGGACCTTCTTCCTTGATCCCAGCATTCAACTGCTTTTGTTTTCCTCCTCTCTGCCTCTGCAGGAGAGAGAAGTGTCGAGAATATTCAATACACCTGCTGCCCTGCGCTTGCCACTAAGTATGTGCCCTTGGCACCAGCCGCATCGTGATCAACTATCTCCATAGTTACGCTGGCAGGGTTGCTATAGAGACAGCGGGAGAAAGCCAGTGGCAGGCACCCGCTCAAGGTGTATCACCGAGTCACCATGGTGAACGGTGGCAGGAGAGGGGAAGAATGGGAGGTAATGAGTAACCCAAAGGGGTTGATTTATTTTATTTTTTTGATGGAAGCAGGATAATGTATAAAGCAGTCCAGAGAGAAATGCATGCTGGGACGTTTAGGGAAGTGGCTTATGGTTCCCCTGCATTTTAGGAAGAAGAGACCGGATAGAATCAGCAGCAGCTCTGTTTTGAATGCATCCCTTCAGATTACAGACAGGAAATCCTTATCTCTTGAGGGATGAGTGAGGGAGTGTGGTTTTATTTTTTTTGCAAAGCTTTTTTTTCCCTGATGAAGCTAGTCTGTTGTATACCTTATTTTAAATATCTAGCTTTGTGCATGTGCGTGCTTATACCATGTTTAGCATGGGAAACATTCAGAACTTGAAGTTGAATTGTTAGTCTACAGTTTGGTGTCCCTCAGTCTACCACTTCCTTCTGCAAAGGCTTAACAGATTAACAAGAGTTGGAAGGGACCTTGTAGGTCTACTAGTCCAACCCCCCGCCCAAGCAGGAGATCCTATACCATTTCTGACAGATGGCAGACCAGTCCCTTCTTGAAAGCTTCCAGTGATGAAGCTCCCACAACTTCTGAAGGCAAAGCTGTTCCATTGGTTGATTGCCCTCACTGACAGAAAATTTCTCCTTATTTCCAGGTTGAATTTCTCCTTGTTCATTATTCCTTGTCTGGATTTCAGGTGCTTTGGAAAATAGCTTGACCCCCTCCTCTCTGTGGCAGCCCCTCAAATATTGGAACACTACTATGATGTCTCCCCTGGTCCTTCTCTTCACTAGACTCTCCATGCCCAGTTCCTCTAACCGTTCATCGTATGTTTCAGCCTTCAGTCCCTTAATCATCCTTGTTGCTCTTCTCTGCACTCTTTCTAGAGTCTCAACATCTTTTTTATAGCGTGGTGACCAAAATTGGATGCAGTATTCTACGTGTGGTCTAACTAAGGCTTTATAGAGTGGTATTAGTACCTCACTTGATCTTGATTGTATCCCTCTGTCAATACAGTTTAGGATTGCATTGGCTTTTTTGGCTGTTGCCGCACACTATTGACTCATATTTAATTGGTTGTCCACTAAGACTCCAAGATCCCTCTCACAGTTACTGCTATTAACCCTGGTTTCACCCAGTCTAAATTGGACTAGTTGCCACGTAACACAGAGAATCATGCTGTCTGTGGACTTTGCACACTAAAATTCTCAAACATACCGAGAAGATTTGCTGGTTTGCATCAAATTGCATCATGTCTGATGGGAGTGCAACTTCCATATTCTTCAGGCTGATTGTGATCCAACTTACCTGCTTTCAGAAACTTGCAGTTAATCATTATTTCCATGCCTACCTGTGTAGGGAAACTCTCTTATAAGGCTACTGTGGCTTGCTGAATGCAATGAATCGCACCTCCTGTTTATTCTGCTCCCACCCACCCTTTTCTGCACCTGTGGCACCGTTAATGGTCCCATCTTTGTTAAAGGACACCTTGTTCCTTGGGATATGGATTTGCGAACTTTGTATTTCCAAATCTCATATTTAATCTTAGCAGTCTAGGCATGGGGAGGCCTGTAGACAGGCTATAAGTACAAGCAACTACCTCATAGGTAAAATACGGAGTTGTAAACACTGGTTGTATGGGCAGACATACATTTTTGAAGTGGATCAATCGGAATCCTAAACAATTAAAAAGAGCATTAAAAAGGGACAATTCTGATTTTGTAAGTTGGGTGGCAAGGAATCTGCTATATCTTTTTGAAGAGCTGAACACGCTGAATGCTTAATACTTTCATTGGACTGTCCACCTTGAACTTTCTTGTTAAACAGTGATTTTCTTCAGTTTGAACTTGGCTGCTGTTGATGTCATGCAGGCAAACCATGAATATTTCTTGGCAGCTGTAGAGGATTTATTTTCTCTTGCCTTTTGGGGTGTTTTTTTCCCAACCTTGGTATTCTTGGCATTTTTTTTGCAGCTCTCCATCAAAGTGCTGTCCAAGCCCAGCCGTGCCTAGACAAGGACGATCTAATTCTGCCATCCATTAAGAAACCTTCTTGATTCAACACTACTAATTCAACCTCATCAATATGCATAGGAGGTTACTGTAGATTTGTTTGCACTTTTCACTTGTGTGTACCCTTGAGCCACATTTGCTTGGTTAATACCCATATTTCCATTTTTAAAAAGCTTTCAGAGGTTTTCAGTGGTTTTTTTTTTTTTAAACAACTCCAAGTAAGATATCAGCAAATGTCATGTATCATACTCCAGATTGTATAGTATCCTAACACCAAAAGACACAGGTTCCAATTTACATCCTTCAGGGCAGAGGTGGGTTGTAACTTACCGTGCTGGTGGTTCGCTGCCTCCCGTGCTGCGTGGGTACGCCGCGTATGCGTGTGCACCTTGTGCGCGTGCGCATGCGCAGTAGAAAAAAGCCCAGAAAAATCCCCCCCAAAAAAGGCCGAAAACAACATGGAGATGCATGTGCAGTGCAGGAAACTCAGCTTCTGCACATACACAGAAGAATTAAAATAATAATAATAATAAATATATTTCCCCCCCAAAAAAAATGTTCAAAAAAAAAGATGGTGGCACCCATGGAGCAGCAGAACCAGCTCCGTGACATCACCAGTGTCCTACTACCTACTCGGTAGAACCGGTCCAAACCGGTAGCAACCCACCTCTGCTTCAGGGTTCCCTTCTTATATACCAGTATTTCAGTTTAGAGATCTGTTCATTCTTATCCTTTGCTTTCTGTTTTTTCATCTAGCTAACAGTTCCTGAAATAATTGAGTTCTCTTACTTTATGATTGCCTGAGCTGCAAGGAGTTTGTGGAGAGGCGAGAGACCTGAATAAAATCTTTGGACTGGGACTAATCCTGGGGTCTGCAACCTTGGCAACTTTACAACTTGTGGACTTCAACTCCCAGAAGTCCTCAGCCAGCGCATGCTGGACTAGGGTTACAGATTGTTTATCAGATCCCTCCCGTCTCAGTATTCTTGGCACTTAAAAAAAAAAAAAAGTTATTGAGGCAAGAATTCCCTTCCAGAAGTCATAGTACCAACTTACCTCTAACTAGAGGTGGGTTCCTGTCAGTTCGGACTGGTTCGCTAGAATCAGTAGCAGGAATTTCCACCCGCTCGCCAAACCGGCAGCGACGGCCAGCTGGACACGCCCCCGAACTGGTCCCCCAGCCAAAAATTGGCCAAAAAACAATCCTCTGCGCATGCGCAAAGCCTTCTGCTCATGCGCAGAGGGTTTTCACCCAGAAGTGACGCGCGCACACATGTGCACTTCTAGCATGACTCTGAACCGGTAGGGAAGGTAAGTAGAACCCACCTCTGCCCCTAACAAATTGGTCCCCTCAAGACTTGGGTTCCACTCGGAGGCCAGATGTAATGTGTAATGTGTAATGTATGCAGGTGGTATTGCAGGCCTTGCCTTTCACTTCTCATTCATCGGGGGTGATTTCATCAGGCTAATAAAACTTGTGAAGAACTGGGACATATGGCTGCCTCTTCTTGGAATCCCTCCCTTAATCGTCATTCACGGCATCTAATCGTTACTGGATGAATGAATTCTCTAGGCAGAATCATGTGGAAGTGAAGTAGCCCTGTAGGCCAGGAGCATCTGCTTTCCTGTTTACTGCGCAGCTACAAGTTTAACGACGGCGAAGTTGTGGACTGGATGCTAAAGGTATAATATACACTTACCAACAGCAGAACAAACCGATTGAGTCCTCCTCGTGAAGTAGCTGCGTAGGGGATTTTCTTGCCAAAACCTTTTGAAAGAGAGCATTTCAACCTGTGATCAAGGACATGTCCGTTCCACGCAGTTCTGGAGTTGAAAGGGGCTATCGAGTCCAGTCTGTTCTCCGGATGAAATCCAAATTAAAGCATCAGCTTAATTATCCAGCCTGTGCTGGATAAGGCAATAATAGAAGGGAGTCTACTGCCTCTCTGAGGAATTAAGTTGCTTTGTTTTTACTTCTGAATTTTTCCCCACTTAATGTTCAGTTGGAAACTGCCTTCAACTTAACTCTGCTTGTGTTCTGCATTCTGGAGAGCAGATCCCTCCCTTACTTTATGCAACCTTCTTTCAGATATTTGAAGGGGACACAGCTCTCCTACTGTGTTTTCCCAAAAATAAGACCGGGTCTTATATTATTTTTTGCTAAAAAAGATGCATTAGGGTGTATTTTTTTATAGGTCTTATTTTTGGGGAAAGACAACACTAATTGCGTCCATCTGGCTGATGAACTTAACTGGGACTTATTTTTGGGGTAGGGCTTATATTACGAGTATCCTTAAAAACCATGGGGTAGGGCTTATTTTCCGATTGGGACTTATTTTCGGGGAAACAGGGTATTCCCCTCAGCCATCTTTAACAACCAAGCTCCCTCAATCGCTCCCTTTCCATGACTTCACTTCTTTCATTATTTCTCTTCTCTGAGCCTGTTCCAATGTCTAAGAATCTTTCATTAGCTACTATGCCCAGAACTAGACATACAACTCAAGATGAGTTCTGACTAAAACAGAATACAGATAGTCCTTGACTTACAACCACAGCTAGGATTAGAAAATTTGTCGTTAAGTGAGGCGGTTGTTTGATGAGGCATCACTTGAATGCACCAGATTCTGCAAAATTTTTTGCCATGGTCGTTAAGTGAGGCGTCATGTGACCATGTCTTGCGATCTTCTCCACTGACTTTGCCTGTTGGAAGCCAGCTGAGAAGGTTGCAAATGGGGATGACACGACTACAGGACACTGCAATTGTCGTAAGTGTGAGCCAGTTGCCATGTGCCAAGCTCACCATCAAATGACCTCACGGACGTTACAATGGATCATGAGAGCAAGGACCAGTCATCAGTTACGCTTTTCAGTGTCGTTGCAACATTGAACCGTTGCTAAAAGTATGGTCACTAAACAAAAGGTCGTAAGTCAAGGATGACCTATAAACAGTTAACAGTCATTTTGCATGATTCAGACCTTATTTGTTGTTGATGTAATCTGAAATTGCTTTAGGCAACCACATCACACTGTTGGCTCATATCATCACATCAAAATGCTATTTCCAAGATTTTTTTTCTCCCCACAAGTGCCATTATTAAACGTGGTATCTCCCATTCTATATCAATGGGTTCTTGTTTCTTAGGGAATCCGCAGATGTCTATGTTAAATTTATTTCTGTTGTTTTCAGACCATTCCTCTTATCAAGATTGGAGTACTAATCACTCCAGTCGACGTTGCAGATTTGACCAGCATTAGCTATTCATGCTCGTCCTTTCACGGTTTCTAAGATGTACCTCCAGGTGCATTTGCATGCATGTGTGTACAAAACACCTCCATTCTAAATTCTCCTCGCAAATCCAGCTGCTCAGCATGCAAAAGGTACCAAGGTTTTCCACTCTCAGAGCATGGATGATATGCTACGGGTTCGGGCCAATTCGCCTGAACGGCTAGTAAAAAATGCTACCAGTTCCCTGAACCGGTAGTAAAAAAATCCTTTAAAAAAGCACACCAAAAAAAAGTTCCAACGATCCCGTGGCACAGCTGATTGTCACAGCTGATCGTGGGAACCTTTTTAAAACTTTTTAAAAGTATTTTTACTACCGTTTCAGGTGAATAGGTTGTAAAAAATGCTTTAAAAAGTAAAAAAATGTTCTGATGATCGCGTGGCACAGCTGATCATCGGAACCCTTTTAAAAACTTTTTTAAAGTAATACTTTTAAAATACTTTTAAAAAGTATTTCTCTAAACCGGTAATAAAAAAAATGCTTTAAAAAGTTGGCCACACCCACCCAGTCACATGACCCCACCACCACCAAGCCACGCCTACAGAACCGATAGAGAAAAATTTTGAATTTCACCAGTGTCTCAGAGGACACGGCAAAAAATGATCTTGGTCTGATCAGGTTCTGGTCCGATTCAATCCAACTTGAATTTTATGTTTACCAGTTAAAGTTTTGTGAAACACTGTATCAAACTCTTTTTCTTTTTCTTTTTTGGTACCAAAATACAGATATATATTACAGCTACTGTATTTCCTTTCTCCAGCCATCTACCCATTTCCATTAACAGCAATGCCATTTCTCCGGCACATGTAGTAGAACACGTATTCATGTGCACCCTGTCTTAAGTCTCTTCTCCCTCCACCCCACATCCTCCTGCTTCACCAGTGCAGGATAATCTTTTTCTGATGGTTCACACAATGCTAAGTAGCCTTGCAGCTTGTGGACTGAAGCTGCTTCCTGTTTCCCAACCACTAAAACCCTTTACTAAGGTATTTATATATATTTTTTTCCCAGAATAAATAATAAGAAAGTGGGAGCTGAGATCTGTGAATAGAACAGAATATGCGTGTCTGGGCCCACAAGGGAGAAAAGCCTTTAATCTGGTTTATTTAAATGGTTTTTTTCTTCTTCTTTTCGTCTTGGCAATGATTCTCTTGTGTCAAGGACAACTGAGGCCAGTGCAGCTAAATAATTTGAGGTCGTGGATTTGATGTTCTTGTGGCAACGGCTGGGTCGAATGGCAATGTGTACTACATTACACTTAAAGAGATATGGTAAGCTGGCACAACTGCGTGTGTGTGGAAGTCCACCAATTAATCCAGCTTGGATGTTGCTATGGGCTTCGACTCTTAAGATAGACTTCATTGCATTTCCCGGCCTTTGACCAGTGAACTTGCAATGAATGACTTTTGAATTGGCTTCCCACATTTTGGCTTTCCTTGCTTGTCTTTCCTCTCGGGAATTTGGCTGGGGATTTGGAGAGGAAGGTAAACACCATAAAAATACTTTTTTCTTTTCTTTTCAGGACCTCAAATTCCCTTGGAACTTACAAATTCCCTTGGAACATTCGAGTTAACATCACAATACTTGATGTTTGGTTATCAGGTAACGGCACTCCCATTAACGGGGCAGCTTCTTGGTAACCTCACCGTGTTATGCTTTGGCAGAAACAATAATATGACCATGCTACAATCGTGGCTGTAGATCTCCTCCGTTGATTATGGTTTTATCACACTTTACCGTTTTACCCACAAGGTAAAGCTAGACATGCTCTTAATTGCTGTTCTTAACAGTTAAAAGCAGTGGTGAAATGCTACCTACTCGGTCCGGTTCGGGTGAGTAGGTAGCAGCGGCCGCCGGGGATTCAGAGAACCGGTGGCGGCTATAGCGTGAGGCTCTGCCCACTTTCCCGAAGGTCACAATTTCTGGGGGTTTTTTTTTGGCCCTCTTTGCATGCACAAAGCCTTCTGTGCATGCGCAGAGGGTGAAAAAGCACGTGTGATGAAGGTGCGTGCGTGCACGAAGTGAGCATGTGTGAATTGCGCGCTTCCGAACGGGTAGGGAAAGTAAGTAGATTTCACCGCTGGTTAAAAGCAATGTTTTGTGTGAATCCGGTCACAAACATAATGCTGGGCAGAGAGGTCTTTTTCTTTTTTATCCAGTGTCTTTTCCCTGATGAAAACCACTTTCCTGAAGTTATTTACCTCATGAAAGGGAACTTTTCTTTCTTTCTTTCTTTCCTGAAGTTATTTACTTCATGAAAGGGATTTTTTCTTTCTTTCTTTCTTTCTTTCTTTCTTTCCTGAAGTTATTTACCTCACGAAAGGGAACTTTTCTTTCTTTCTTTCTTTCTTTCTTTCCTGAAGTTATTTACCTCATGAAAGGGAATTTTTCTTTCTTTCTTTCCTGAAGTTATTTACCTCATGAAAGGGATATTTTCTTTCTGGAAGGAAAAAAGTAGCCGCTTGGGAGAGGACTCCTCAAGACCACAAACCCCTTCAGGTGCCACCATCTTGATTCAAATACCCACCTAATCTTGCTATTAATAGTGGCAAGGTTGATCAGAGATCTGCTGTGGCTTCTTTTTGTGTCTTCAAAATCTGTAATGATACTCACACCCCTTTTCAGCACACTTCCTTCTCCCCCATCTCATGGGTTCCTTTGGCACTTGACTGTAGTACAACCAAGTTCTAAGCAAGCTTCTCACCTGGGACCATCATTCTACTTGCTCAGGGCCAGTTTGGCCAGTAACAGGAGTGGGCATCCCACCAAAACAGCAGAAAAGCGAGCAAATGCTCAGCTATGTGACTGACACTTTGACAGCTATGGGTGTGTGTGTGTTATTGGGGTATTGTGCCCCAGACACCAGAAATTCTTAGCTCATCTCTGCATTCCCATCTGCATTTTGTTGTTGTTGTTTTGTGATCCATGCTTCTTTTCTTCTCCCTCTCCCCTCTCTGTCTTCTGGACAACCATTTGACTAGGATGGTATAAGATCTCCTGCCTTGAGCAGGGGGTTGGACTAGAAGACCTCGGAGGTCCCTTCCAGCCCCATGATTCTAAGTACCTGCCTTTCGGCACACTTTAGGCCCTTGGTTGTCTTGGCTGTGGGGGAAAAAAAAAAGCTGTTCTTGGAACCATTTTCAAGATTACTATTGCTTGTTTCATGGTCATAGTATCTTTAGAGTATCGATATGCTATATGGTGACGGGACGTGTGAGGAAAGGGGTTTGATAGGCAAAAATTGCATGTGTCTTTACGACTCCAACTTGGATCCTATTCCTAGCCTGGAAATCTCTCTGATAAGTGGCTTGAGGCCTAATTCGCATGGGAACAAATCAGGTCCGCTAATCTGGGACAAAATGGCTACTTCTGAGGAAGTCTCTCAGAATTCAGCCCAAATAGTGAGGGGTCAGCTGCTACCCTGCTGCCTAGAGAGAGGCACAACTGTTGAAACATTTAGGACAGTGCACTTCTGTCATAGTTCTTCGATGATACTACTGTTGGGACTGTGAAAGGGTGGTGGCGGCTGGATTTTTGGGGCAGGGGAGTCAAGTTTCTTAGCTCACGTTTGTCTCTCTGAATGCTCGTTTCCTCCTGGTTGCCCAGACCCCACCCACCCCCATGTTGCTTTTACTCAAGAGGGATGCAGCACCACAGGTTTCAGAGAAGCAGCATTTGGCACGAGTCTCACACCTGAGCTGCCATCACAGCCAGCCAGATGCCAACAGGGTGACATCCCTCACCTTAGCCCAATCTTTGGCTCCTTTTGTTTATGTCCGACATGGGGATGGAGGGGAGGTTCTAGCCAAGAATTACATTCAGTGTTCAAAGGACTCGTCTTGCAGGCTGAGATTGGAGAGAGCCCATAGTAGTGAGCAGAGAAATACCAGCGGATCAGACCTCTCCCTATTCCTCCCTCCCCCCGTCTTGTAGCCCTAAAGGTGCGGCTGCTTTCCCTGGGCAGACTGCTTGGAAGACTCGCAAGTTCTGGTGGCTGGATTCCGCCCCACCCCCCGGGGAGAAGGGGATCTGGGCTCACCTTACCCTGTTCAGAGACAATTTCATTTACACCTAAAAGTATCAAATGGGCCAGCCTTGAGCACGGCTGCAGGGATGAGTGAAGGGGCCAGAAAGTTAAAAACGGGAACCGATGTGGCAAAGACGCGCCCTGGTAGTTTGTGACAACAGCAGCAGTAACAGCAACAGCAGCAGCGACGTCTTGGCATCAGCTCTTGCATCATGAGAAGGAGGGAGGCCTCGAGGACCCCCGCTGGATGCTTCTCCCAGAAAGGAGGAAATCTCGAAAAGGACGTATTAAAAATCCCGGGAGGGGGCGGTTGTCATTCCCTTTTTGAGCGTAACAGTTGGGATGTGGCACGTTTCCCCTCCCCTCAGAAGCAGGAAAGGCAAGTTGGGGAAGCCAATCAGCAGAAGGGAATACGAGTCAAAGCTGGCAGTTTCATGAGGGAATGACCATGTCTCTGGAAACGGCACGCAGGTGAGGTCGGCGGATTCGGAGATCGTGGAGTGGGACGGGGTTTCCCCCCCCCCGGTTGGCAGCCGCAAAAGAAAGGCCATGAGGGAGATGAGGAGGGAAGGGTGAGAGTCCAGTCCAGGTTACCAGCGAAAGGGGCTTCCTGCCTCTTCTACATTATATCCTCTGCGAAGAAGAAAACAGGCGTCAGTAAAACAATAATCAATGCTTTCTGCCAAACGGTACACTTGCACAGGGTTATATATAAACGGCACGGAGGTGAGGAAACGCGGGGACCACAAAAACTCTACAACAGGGGTGTCAAACGCAAGGCCCGAGGGCCGAATCTGGCCCAGGGAGTGCTTAGATATGGCCCCATGGGGACCGCCCTGGAAACAGCAAAGCCTGCAGTGCCTCTGCCGGAGAAAATGGAGTCCGGTAGGGTGGCTGGCTGAGGGCTAGCAAAACAAACAAAAAAACAAAAGGAGAAGTGTTTCCCCTTTTGCATTTGAGCATGCAAGAAGGGACAGGAAAGGAAAAAGGGAAAGAGGAAAGACAAAGAAAAAGATGGGAAGAGAGCAAGGAAGGAAAAAGAAGGAAATAGAGGAAGGAAGAAGAAAGGAGAATAAAGAGGGAAGGAAAAAGAAGGAGGGAGGGAGGGAGGGAGGAAAACGAATATGAGAGTGAGGGAGGGTCTGAAGGAAGTCCTGTCTTACGAGTTGACCACCACAGGTGCCCCCAACACAAGTGATGTCAAGCTGGCCACGCCCACCCTGGCCCCCCAAGGTCAAACACAATCCTGATGTGGCCCTCAATGAAATCGAGTTTGACACCCCTGCTGCTCTACAACAACCTAATCCTAATTGATTCAGGAAAACACTGGTTTCCATACATGGTGGTACCATAGTGTGTAAGTTTTAAAAAAACAACCGCAACGTTTGTGAGGTTTTTCTTTTGGTAATTATACAAAAGGGAGAGGAAGCTGGATCTATAGTCCTCTCTTCTTTTGAGGTTTTGTTTTCATTGGGCCTGTCAAATTTTACTATTTGGGGGCCTCGGGTTGTTACTCTTTGTGACACAGCTGAATGTTGGTAAAGTAAATTGTGTGGTTTCTCTGCCTACCAGCAGACTAGCCTCTCAAAACAAACATGATATGAGAGAAGAACCAAGATGAGTTTAAAAATGGGTTGGATGGTGAGAGGGTTTGGGGGGGGGGGAAATCCAGGAAAAAAACACCTCAACGTATGTATCCCTATGGGAAAGAGCAATTGGGCTGTGGCTTGTGGCTGTTACCGATGTCTCCATTGTAAGCTCTCTTACTTCCTGGTCACGTGACCCAGAGCAGAGAGTATGCGGCCACTCTATGCTTCTCGCTGTACATGTACATGCACGGTTGCAACATGAGGGGAAAACAGAAATACAGAAACCACCCATAAGCATCACTCCTGAATCATGCACACGCATGCAACATATATGGACATTCTTCTGATTGGACATTGGGATGAATTTCTCTCTCTTTCTCTCTCTCTCTCTCTCTCTCACACACACACACAGTTTATTGCTTCATTACACTGAAGACAATACAGACTCCTCCTAGAGCCTCTGCTGCCAAAGGAATCGCTAAGACTTCCAGAAGCTATCGTATGCCCCCTGAGTTCACTCTCTTCTTTTGGATGAAGCTGAAATTAATGATGTTATTCTGTGCCTGCAATCAGATTCATTGACTATGCATGGCCTTGGAGACTGAAGCTCCAATCACAAGGAAAGGGGAAACTGCCTCTCAGGACTTGAAAACGGGCCTCTTCCTGCAATCTTAACTGCAGGCTGATGTCGCATTCCCACCTATTCAGACCAAGAAGCTCCCCTTTTCTGGAGTCCTTTATTATAACCTTTCTGTTCTGTTCTGTCCTATTTATAGTTCTATTCTATTCTATTCTATTCTATTCTATTCTATTCTATTCTATTCTATTCTATTTAGTCCTATCCTATTCTTAGTCCTATTCTATTCTAAGTCCGATTCTCTTCTCTTCTCTTCTCTTCTATTCTATTCTATTCTTAGTCCTATCCTATTCTTAGTCCTATTCTATTCTATTCATAGTCCTATTCTATTCTATTCATAGTCCTATTCTATTCTAAGTCCGATTCTCTTCTCTTCTCTTCTCTTCTTAGTCCTATCCTATTCTTAGTCCTATTCTATTCTATTCATAGTCCTATTCTATTCTAAGTCCGATTCTCTTCTCTTCTCTTCTCTTCTCTTCTATTCTTAGTCCTATTCTATTCTATTCATAGTCCTATTCTATTCTATTCATAGTCCTATCCTATTCTATTCATAGTCCTATTCTATTCTAAGTCCGATTCTCTTCTCTTTTCTTCTCTTCTCTTCTCTTCTTAGTCCTATTCTATTCTATTCATAGTCCTATTCTATTCTAAGTCCGATTCTCTTCTCTTCTCTTTTGTTCTCTTCTCTTCTATTTTATTCTTAGTCCTATTCTGTTCTGTTCTGTTCTATTCTATTCTTAGTCCTAGTCATATCTATTCTCGTCATAGTCTTATTCTATTCTATTCTATTCTATTCTATTCTATTCTATTCTATTCTTAGTCCTATTCTGTTCTGTTCTGTTCTACTGCCACACAGATGATAGAAGAATAGAGGTAGTTCTCAACCTATGACTGAAATTGACCCCCACATTTCTGTTGCTAAGCGAGAAGTTTGTTAAGTGAATTTTGCCCCATTTTACGACCGTCCTTGCCACCCATTATTAGATGAATCACCAGAGTAGTTAAGTTAGTGAAATGGTTGTTAGACGAATCACATGACCCCCCCAGGACTCTGCAATCATCATAAATACGAGTCAGCCGAATTTTGATCCATATGACCATGGGGCTATTGCGCGAGTCATAAGTGTGAAAAGTGGTCATAAGTTGCTTTTTTAGTGATGTAACTTTGGATGGTCACTAAACGAACTGCTGTAAGTCGAGGACTACCTGTACTGCATCGTGCAGAAAATCGGGGAAAGGACTGCCTGTGCTCTGCTTAATTATTTATAATTATACATACATAACATAGAGGATGATTTTTGCAACACGTTACAGAATCTGTGAATATTGTAAGAGCCGTTGGTGGCGCAGTGGTCAGAATGCAGTACTGCAGGCTACTTCTGCTGACTGTCGGCTGCCTGCAATTTGGCAGTTCGAATCTAATCAGGCTCAAGGTTGACTCAGCCTCTCATCCTTCCGAGGTGGGTAAAATGAGGAGCCAAATTGTTTGGGGGGCCAATAGGCTGACTGTGTAAACCGCTTAGAGAGGGCTGTAAAAGCACTGTGAAGCGGTATATAAGTCTATTGCTATTGTGGGTTGGGTTGGCTGGAGGTGCTTTAAATCTTGAGGACCGGGCTGGAGAACATGGTTTTATATTCCATGGGTACATTATAGGGACCAGAAAGCTATTAAAGAGCCCTAAGTCCTCCTTAAGAAATCTAAAAAAATGACTGTACTATCCTCATTTTTTTCCCCCAAGCATAATAACAGAATATTGGAGTAGTTTGGCAAGCAAATGTCCCTTCGCACTCAAGGTGCGTCCGTTTGTTTCTTGGCTGGTTTTTCTCCTGGCCTCCCAAGAGCAGAGCGAGGGATAATGGCAGAGCAGATTTGACTCCGAAGAGAAGTGACCAAGATGCTCTACGAATCCCAAGATTCTTAGCCAAACAGGACAGAGGAACTCAAGGCTCTTGAGGATTGATATCAATGAAATATTCAGGATTGTTATTGTGAGGTTGCGAGTGCCAGTAAGGTAGTCCTCGACTTACGACCACAATCGAGCCCAAAGATTATGTTAAGTGTTAAGCGAGACATTTCTTAACTGAGTTTTGCCCCGTTTTACGACCTTTCCTGCCTCCGCTGTTAAGTGAATCATTGCCGTTGTTAAGTCAGCCACCCTGGGTGTTAAGTGAACCCGCCTTCCCCATTGCCGTTGCTTGTCAGAAGGTCGCAAAAGAGGATCTTGGTAGACAGCAATTGGTCATAAACACGAATCCGTTGCCTAGCATCTGAATTTTGATCGCCTGATCGGGGGACGCTGGGAAGAGCGTTAACTGTGAAAAATTGTCATATCAGTCGCTTTGTTCAGTGCCGTTGTAACTTTGACCTGTCACTCAGTGAACCGTTGTAAGTCGAGGACTACCTGTGGTGTAGGAGATGTTTCTGTAAAGATGCCCAAGGAAAGAAACAATGAAAGAAAACATGACATCCCCCCATAATTCTGAAGACATTAGGCTGGCCATAATTTTGAGAACTATCTCAGTGAAGAAGCATTGGGATTGGGGAGTGGCCTCTATGAAGACCCCATGATTGTATTCAGAGACCCAGAATTGGTTGAGTAGAGATGAACGTTCCTATATATATGTGTAACGAAAACTTTCCCCCAGAAAAAGGAATGACGTAGACAACATAACATAACATAACATAAATGTGGGGATGCACATTTCCTCTCTGCACCCCAATCCTTTGAACAATGACAACACAGCATTCTCCTAACACAATTACACACTGGTGAACAAGGACAAGACAGAACTAGGCCAGGCCCCTATGAACACAGCAGCAAACACCAGACGTCAGTGAGGCCACACCAACACAGACAACTTACCGCAGTGCCAACAAAATCTGTTGAAAATATTAAAAGAAAGAAAGTTAGGATTGTGGTACGGGTTGCCCAATTTTACTACCACTGTCTTGGGCCTAGCGATGGGCCTGTCTTGGGCCTATTTGTGTGACTGCATCAGTGGTGAGTTGCTACCGGTTCAGTCCAGATCGGGCAAACCGGTAGCGGTGGTGGCGAGAGGCTCCACCCACCCAACCTGACATCTCTGCGTGCATGCGCTCCCAATAGCGAACCGGTAGCGTCAGTAATTGAAACCCACTACTGGACTGCATGTGGATTCTAAATAGGCTAGAAGTGTGCATTGAATGTTGCGTGTAACCTGAAAAGGTAGCCAAAAGGACGGCATCTTGGATTGTGTCAACGATGTGCAATCAAATCCTAAACCGTAAAGAGCCCTGGTGACACGGTGGTTAGAATGCAGTAGAATAGAATAATAACTTTATTGTCACTTTGAATGCACACTAATCGGCATACATTAAAATGAGGTTTCGTTGCATACAGCTCTCAAAAAAGTCACCGCCTCCAATACACACTACATAAACATGACAAAATACATACATACACACATACATACATACATTATTGCAGGCTAACTCGCTGCCGACTGTCAGGAGTTCGATTTTGACCGGTTCAAGGTTGTCTCAGCCTTCCATCCTTCCAAGTTTGGTAAAATGAGGAGCCAGATTGTTGGGGGACACACACACAATGTGCTGACTCTGTAAACCGCTTAGAGAGGGCTGTCAAGCACTGTGAAGCGATATATACATCCAGACTAGACTGTGTCATTTCTCTGTGTCCTATAATATATGTGGATATGTGGACATAGACATAATTTTGCATTTTTTAAATTTATTCAGTCATGTTTATGTAGTGTACATTGGAGGTGGTGACTTTTTTGAGAGCTGTATGCATCGGAATTTCATTTTAATGTATGCCGATTAGCGTACATTTTAACGTGACAATAAAGTTGTTCTAAATCTATACAGGTCTAAGTGCTACTGCTATTGCTAATTATTCAGGAGCAAAGACTGTGGTTTTAATGGGACACGCTTCCTCACAAGCATCTTTGAAGACCACAGCGTCTCATTTAGTTTAGTGTTCTCTTAATGCGCTATTAGACGAGGACTGTTTTTCATCTAGAACTCAAGTAGGGACCCTGAATTGTCCTTTAAAATCTTTAAAAATGAGGCAGGGTTTCAGCAGCGACCCACCATTCTTTCATGGCTCCTTTTTGCCATTTTGTTCTTCTAGAACTGATGCTTTCTTTTTGTTAAGAAGCCCATCAAGCTCTCTCTCTCTCTCTCCCCTTTCCTCTCTCTCTTCCGCCCTCTCCCTCTCTCCCTCTCTCCCTCTCT